>JAPDDM010000343.1:0-22500 GCA_027474115.1 Schizopygopsis malacanthus
TCATAGGAGAAGGTTGAGCGAGAGTCCTCCAGTCAGAGTCCAGCATATCGATTCACAATGGGATAGACAGCCTCGTCTTAGCGGATGTGCAAAACGTAAATTAAAAAGAGAAAATATCACGACACATAGCCAGGGCTCTACAGTGTGACTGAAAAGTAGCCTACTGCGTGCGACTAGCAAACAATATTTAGGAGCACCTCAGAATAGGCTATTTGTGTTTGCTCTGAGAGGAGCTTCAAAGATTTCCTCTTGCATCATTGAGTAATGCATCGCAGACACGTATTGATTCCTTGAATGCAATGTTATTCAGAATCCACTCACGGCTCAAAATATGGAGTTTGTTCATTGCCAAGTTATGCAAGCTCACAAATCCTCTCGTAATAACAAACAAAGTGTAGACAGAGTAAATAAGAGATTGGTTTATGCAGTGTAGAGAGCTTCATTGATTATAAAGGAGTTTTGTGAGATCGCGATGAACTGAAGTGAGTGACAGCTTTTAAAGATTATCATAGGGAGTTTGCAAATGTGGTATTAAATTAATACAACAGTTAAATAAACAATACGTCAATATTAAGTGGCATACATTTTATGACTTTAACAATATTGGCTGATTTTGCTCTATTTCGTCGAGGAAAATGGTGTCAAAGTCACAGTTGAGCTGCTGCGCATCTCCATTCAAACACAGCTGTGTTTCGTTTATGAATGAACTGCGTTTTTAAATGAATCTAGTGAGTCAGTTATTCAATCACCCATTCATAAAGACAGTCACTTTCTTCGTTCCTGAATGAAACAGCCTTCAAACAAATCAATTGAATGAATGATTCAGTGATAAAATCAGTGACTTGCCGCCACCTACTGGCCGTTTTATACTTAAAGTGTCATTTCAGCTCTATATCTATCTATCTATCTATCTATCTATCTATCTATCTATCTATCTATCATTAATCTCACAACATTGTTATGAATCCAGGTCACCTCTGAGCCTCTGTAAATGTCTGTAAATGTCTCTACATGGCACTTTTGTGTTCTTCTGTGCCATCTTTGTAGTGGACACTTATTTAGCTAATATTGATTTCTTTTTTGATTGCTAACTTATTCTACCTGTTCTTATCCTTTTTTTATTAGAAATCTTATAAATATAGATTTTTGAATTTGTCATAATGACATACTTTTAATAAAATTATAAAGAAAAAAAAATGCCATTACAAAAAAAAGCCCAAACAAAAATGCCCCTGTAAATCACTTTAAAGAGTCAAATATTGCTTTGCAATGGAAATGCAAAAAAAATATTGATGAGAATATGCTCCTGAATTTTTGACAGTGCTCTTAATTTTTTTAGATGGGGGGGCACTTCAAATATGGTCACCCTAGGGCACTACACTTTTAATCCGGGCCTACCGAAGAGGGGGAAAAGGAGCATCCATAAGAAAGTTTTGATCTTTTCCCTTGATGTTACTCAGATTCAACCATACATGTCTCTCAGTGGCCACCAGGTGCTGCCATAGCCCTGAGAGACAAATCTGTGGACCGACGGACCACAACCTCATCATGATCTCCTAACAATTCAGCCTGATAGACTCACAGCAGACACGTTGTGTGTAAACACGCTGCCCAGTAAGCCTTTCCACCAGTGCTGATATAGATCTCACTGGCTTAATGTCGGGATTTATTTAGACTAGAGGAATAGTGAGATGTTGGTGTACTATAAACTCCTCATAAGCACAAGACTGAGGTGGAGAATGCTCAGTATCTGTTGCATTGACACTAACAGCATCTACTTCCTCAGAATCAGATAGTTGACGTGTCTGTGCCGCGATTAGGGCGGAAGAAACCGCAGCGCGTGCTTCCCACCCCTGATAAGAGGCACTTGACCCGTCAGGTGAAGGCAGAGATAAGGCTGTGCTCGTCCCTAACCCCATGACCGTAGCCTCCGCTGTGCCTCGGCACCCCGGGGAACGCGAGCCTGAGCGTCCTCTTTGTGAAAGAACGCCAGGCGGGATCGGAGCGTGCGCGAGGGAAGCACATCGCAGTGCTCTCGAGCGCGGACAGTGCGTGCTCCTCTCTCAAACAGGTAACACAGAGAATGTGTGTATAGATAACGCGGGCAGGGATGAACGCACATTCTCGTTGCTTGCTCGCCATATCTGTTCTCTTTGTATTAAAGTAATGACAGACAATTTCACACAGAGCGCTCGTGAAGACACACAAAGCTAGTGACGGCTTCGTTTGGGAAGGCTTTATAGCTTCCTGGTTCGTGACGTCACCCGCTCTCACGTCCCAATTACACCTGGATTGATTTCACATGTGCTTCAAGACATATCACGCTAAGCGTTCCCCTAAAGCGTCGAAGTTCCCTTGAAAGAAAGGTGCATTTTGATCATCTGTTGTGAATTATGTGTGTCTAGAGTTTTGAAAAGTGACATGAAGGTTCTGCTATTAGTGCAAAAATTATTGTAAAAAAAAACTGTAACAGTATTGGTGATTAAAAAAATATGTAATTTTAATTTTTAGTCTTCCTGCAATAATAAAGGCAGTCAGTGTTAATCTAAAATGTGCTTTGCTGACACAGCTGTAAAAGCTGAGGGGCTCTTGTGGTCCCAATAAGCCCATTTTCATTTGGTCATCATTATTTTTTTGGCAAAAGGCTGATAATTTGGGGCTATAGCCTAAACCTATTTAAATCCTCTTTCCATGTAAACTGGCTTAAGTGGAAGATGTCTGCCACCTGGTGGAAAACAAACACTTTCAAATGAAATGATATGATTATATCAGCAGCAGAGAATCACTCAGTAGATATGTTTCCATCACTCTGTTTTTATGCATATTTTGAAGTATTACATCAGAAATAATTGATGGAAACGTCAAATTTCACGCCTCTAAATTCACAAAAACATTTTTAGGCTGGCTTGAGGTGGTTTTTGATTAGTGTGAAAAAGGATGAACGTGAATAATGGGGAAGGAACACATCTGGCCAGTAAAGTCCTCATTGCACATCAGAAAGTCATCCTTTTAACATTTAAACGTCGCTTTTTTTTACTTTTTGTAAAGTTCAGCACTGTTTTGTACTGATGTATAAAGCAGCAAGAGTTTTCCAAATCCATCGGATCTACATGATTTACACAAATGATGATTGTTGGATAAAGGTGACTAGTTTTCCTCCCTGAATTAACATCTCCTCAGTTTCTCTTGAATGCAAACCATCCATTTTTGTTTTGCGATACATAGAAATGAACGGATATAAACGATAGGCAACAATGTTAAATGTTGATTGACTTTATGCCTTTACTCTAACCAATCCTTGTTTGTTCACTTGTTATTGCTGTCTTCATTTAAATGCATTGTTTTTCATTTTCCCTTTTTCTTTTCTGCGCCCCAGAATGTTTTCCTCTTCTATTAATTTTGTCAGAGTTTATACGTACTCACTCGATAATAAAATACATTTTTGAACTCATTTATAATGCTAGACGGAAGTTAAATTAAATGTTTCCTTTCATAGTCTTTTAACAAATAAGCTTTTGGTTATTTATAACAATTTATTAACGATTATTTTCACTAAATGATTTTGGCGTACTTGTCAAAACGTATCTTTTTCTGTTCCATGAAAGTCTGTCATATGGGTGAATTATTGCCTTAAGTTTGAGACTGAGGCCTTGTTTATGAGGTCTGATGAGATCAAGATTACACAATCAAGACCATGTTTTCTAATACAGACGTCTTACTGTGTGAAATCATAAAAGACTCGTGCTGTGAGCATCTGTTTATTACACAAATAAGAACTTTGTGGCATGAAAACACATTAATAACATCATGATAACGAGCTAAACGTTGAGTATAAATATATAGCTTTGAACTACATGAGTCCCTCTTTACGTTATGACCTGTGGAGTGGAAAACAGAGTAAGATAAGAGGATATTCATCGCACAAGTGCTGGCATCACACGGGCTGATTTTCAGAGGCAAGCTTCATCAGTCGGAGAATCAGCTGGTTTCATCCATTCACATGAATCGAGTCAGCTCGTGAGATGCAAAGGACAGAAAACACAAGCAACACATTTGAGGAAGACCTGAAGAACATCCACTCAGTGATGAGGAAAAGTTCAATAGTTCTCGTCACTTCATAGCTGATGATCATTCTAATACTTCATGGTTTTTCTGGGTTAAACCAGTCTGAGATGGTAATAGTTTGGCTCCTTTGACGGGTCTCTGAGTTTAAACACTGTTGAGAAGCAGCACTGCTGCTGTGTTGGAGGTCACAGTGAATGGACGAGCGTCTGTGTCGTTGTCGCCTGTGGTTTGGAGAGATAAACTACGCAGGCTCTTCTCCAGGCGTGAGCTTTTCTGACTGCTGATGTTGTTTGAAGGTTCAGGTTTAACTTCGGCTCCTTCTGCCCTCTCACCTGTTAGAGAACACAGAGAACTGATGAGAATCTAATGTGTGTTCAAAACAAATGTAGGGCCTTTTTTAATATTTTTTTTGCATTTGAATTCCAATTTCAAGGTTTTATCAAGTTTCATCAAATTCAAAAGCATGTCTAATCAATTGAATTTAAAAATTAAAATGTTCTAATTAAATACAATTTGGACATGACATTTTTATTTGATTGTCCATTTGTATTTTTCTGGATTTCTTTATGATTTAACAAATGTATCATCAAACAGATGTAATCATATGAATGCATAAAGCTTTAAAAAATTTAATTAAATCTTAAAATATTTTCAAATTATTGCATGCATTAATTGTGGCATAATGTTGATTACCACACACACACACACACACACACACACACACACACTCACTCTCACACACACACACACACACACAAAAAGGTTATGGAGCACTTCTAGTGGAAATTAATGGGACCAATTATTATAGTATAATTGTATTAAACATTTGTGTATTAATTAATCTGTTTTACAGTTTGCAGTATATTGTTATGTCAACAAAGTTGTAAAATTACATATAACTTTACAAAAAAAAACTAATTTACGAGTACATTTTATTATTATTTTATAATTTACGACAATGTTGTTTTAGTATCATTATATTATTATAGTTTTGAATTAATATTTTGAATTAATTTTATTTTCATATTTTATGTTTTCCATTTTAATTCAATTTTAGTTAACATTTTTTGTGTTTTTGTCATTTTTAGTTTTTATATGCTTTTTTTAATTTTAAGAGTATTAATTTTTATTTTAGTACTTTATCTTTAAAGAAAAATTACAAATGTTTGTCTTCTTACATTAACGTTTATTTCGTTTTAGTTTGAATTAGCTATAATATCTCTGGTTTACAGATCAGCTCCAATTACTACCACTGTAAATTAAACTTTGTGGAAAATCAACATTATGCCACAAATTTTGTCAACCGATCTTAAATTGAACCAAGAACATTTCTTTAACACTCACTCAAGATAGGAGTAAAATCAAGATGTGCTATCTTTCTTACTCCACACAGTTCTCCCAGTTCAAGGTCTTTTGTCTCTCACCTCTTTCTTGTTCACAGTCAGGTGACGAGGCCCCGCTGCACTCACTACGAGGGCCCAACACCGGAGACCCCGAGCCCGGCAGCTGGAGCAGGTCAGGACAGACCGAGAGGGACGGCGGGGACGAGGAGGAAGAGGAAGAGGAAGGGTACGGGCAGGAGGAAGAGAGCAGAGGATATGAGGTGTATGGACAGGGCAGGTCGAGAGGAGCAGACGTGGAGCTCGTGCTGCAGGTGGACTGGGTCTCAGGATCGTCCTCCGAATTCACAGACATCACTGAACGACAAACACAGAATGCATTTATTAGACTAGAAACAATTCCTGCTGAAGACAGGTCAAGTCGAATCACATTCGTTTCTATAGAGCTTTAAACAGATGTTGTTTCTAAGCAGCTTCCCAGTATTAAACAGATGATGCAATCTTCATTAAATATGAGACCAATTCAAACTCTGCCGTGAAGCATCTCTAAAAACACAGCAGTTTATAATTCAGCTCCATTTCAGTGCTGGTTCAGATCGGTTCATTAACTGTGTGAAGTTAAACAATCATGAAATCAGTTTATTCTTATAATATTTTAACATTGAATATTCTTTAAATGTAAATAAACATGAATTAAATTATTTTCAAAATTATCCAAAATATTCTTATTTGAATATCATGATAATGATAATTCACAATGAAAAAAATCTTAATGATTTTAAAACTAGCCTTCATTTCTTTAAATAAAAAATATTATTTTATATAGAAATATATTTTTATATATGAATTATATATAATATAATAATATTATATAAACAATTTATCATATATGAAATAAATATTCATATATATATATATATATAAAATGTAATTTTCCTTCTTTGATTTTGGGATGAACATGAAGCTGATAATGTTTTGCCTTTAATTCAAAGTAAAATAATAGAATCTGTGATCAAATATTAGACTAATTCAAATGTCATAATTCAGCTCAAGTGAGTTGAGTTTTGATTCACATTTGATTAAATAGCAGTGTAAAATAAATCAAGTATCCAAAACAAGTTCATATCATTAATTCTGTCTTTCAGTGTCTTTCATTAATTCATACAGTGGCCCTGAAACACCTAAGAACACATTTCACAAATAGAATAGTGTTAGGTTTAATATGAGAGAATACGATGTGTTGTTATCTGGTGCATTATAATTCATACTTGCATTAGTAAATGTATTATTCAGCACATTATTTCATATATGTCGTCTGAAACAGACACGGTTGAACTCAAACTGAGAGACGTTCGCTCTGAATCACCATCACACCTCTTGGCATTAAAGTGAGATCTCTCTTACTCGAGATGCCGTCAGACTCCATGCTGAAGTTGGTTATGTCCTCTTCGGCCCCCACCCCTCGGCCCCGGGGCCCCATGGCAGACAGTCGGCGCCGGGCGTGGATCTCATCTGAGATGGTCTCCAGGTTATGAAGGGCGGTCCGATACTCCGCTTTGGCCCGGGTGAGTTTAGCCTGACGCTCGTCCACCCGTCGCTTCAGTTGCTGTGCGGGTCACAAACCAGTATTATCAAAAAACTTGTGTTTATAAAAAGAATATTCATGCATTACTAAAACCACCCAAAAACTCACATTTCTTCCTATACTAAAAAAAGGAACATGTATATTTTGACTAAAGAAAAGGCTACTTTAGGATAATTATGATTTTATTTTTACACTGTGACTTTTTTAAGACAAATTAGACACATTTCTCCCCAAATTAATATGCCTGTATGTTTTATTTGTTTGTTTTTAATTACTAATTTTAATGGTGTTTCTCCTGAGATTCTCATTAGTGTATTAAATATGGTAATTTTAATAAAATATACAATATATTAAAATATATAATAATAACAAAATATTTGTATATATTTAAATATACTTTAAAAAATATTTGTAAAGTATTATTTTTAATTATATTTAGACCTATTTATTTTGTTTATAATACAAACATTACTCATTACAAATTGTATGTAATGTGTCTGGATTGTTTATTTATTTATTTGTTTGTTTATTTAGTAATTTCCATTATTTTTAATGGTGATTCATATTACTGCATTACGTACTGTATTTTATCAAATATATTAAAATATTATTTAATTCTTTCAAATATATTTAAATATACATTTACAAATATTTCTAAAATATTAGTTTAAGTTTACATTTAATTGAAGTATTTAAAAAAATTATATAAACATACTGTAATACAATGATTTATTTATAAACATCAACATAAATTCATTACCACAATAATACATAAATCATTGCAATTGAACTAAATTCATATTAAATAAAATACTATTTTATAAAATTATATATAAATATATATATTTTTTTTTAATTTTTAATGGTTTTAAAATTAGCCATAATTTAATTCAGATAAAATATGATTTATTTTAGTAATTTTGGGATGAATCATTCTTGTAAATATTTTTTGTGCAAAATAAAAGCTGGCGTACCTCGAGCTGTAGATAATACTTCGCCTTTAATTCAAAGTACGGCCTGCAGAGGGAGAGAGAGAGCGATTAGAGCAGAGCCGGTGTCCATGGCAACAGCAGAACACATCTGGAACCCGTTAGAGACGCTCACACTGAACTCCACTCTCTTTCCATCAGAGAGGAACAATCCTTTTACTTCAAACATAGTGAATTCTCATGATGCAAACCCTGCAGAACATGTGCTTAGAGAACTTGTTCCAGCTTGATTTTAGGGAGTCTTCGCTGTATGTCCATTACAGCATGTAGATCATAATGTAAACGCCTCAGACACTTTGAGTTTTGGACGTTATGTCTTCGTATTCAGTGTGAGTTTTTCAATGTTTTGTAACAGTTTTGACAGAGAGAGTGAAAATATCATTGTATTTTAAATACACAGCTGTTCAAAGGTTTGGGGTTGGTAAGATTTTAATGTTTTGAAAGAAAATCAAAAATACATACAAAATTGTGAAATATTATTACTATTTCAAATACGTGTTTTCTATATTGTACAATGTAATATATTTCTGTGATGCGCAGCTGTATTTTCAGCATCATTACTCCAGTCTTCAGTGTCACATGATCTTCAGAAATCATAATAATATACTGATTTGCAGCTCAAGACATATTTCTAATAAAATTCAAAAGAACAGCATTTATTTGAAATAGAAATCTTCTGTAATATTATAAATGACTTTACTGTCACTTTTAATCAATTTAATGCATCCTTTCTGAATATAAATATGAATTTCTTAAAAAGTAATAATAATACTGACCCCAAACTTGTGCTCAGTAGTGAATGTATGGCGTATGTCTTCTGACCTGGACTTGTTGATGGTGCGTTTGAGTTTTTTCTCCAGTTGTCTCATGTGGCTGATGGCGGTGTTGTATTTGGCCGCTGTCTCTCTGTGCTCGGTTTCACTGAGTGTCCTGCTTCGCTCCGCCTCCATCACCTGGAACAGCCAATCAGAGCAAGCCGGAGGAAATGAACTGCATGGTCTACAGATAAAGAACTACATGGCTTGTGTTGTGTCTCTCACCCTCTGTGTGGCGTGGTTGAGCATCTCCTGCCAGGCCGAGTCAAACTGCCGGCTGTCCTCCTCCAGCAGACGCTCCTCGGCCAGAGCGATGGTTTCCTTCGCGGCCCGGAGGATCTCGATGGCCCACTGATACTCCTGCGTGGCTCTCTGAGCTTCAACCTGAGCCTGGAAGACAAAAACGTCAGAGATTGAGGATGCTTTCACAGCGAGCTGTTTGTTCTCCAAACGTTTAAAAGCTGTTTGTTCTCCAGCACTTAAAGCACCCCTGCAGATTAATACATGATGCATGTCTCCGCAGAAACTGCCTTCAGCGTGCAGCTCATATCTTCAGCTCTTGTAATGCATTGAGGACAGTTGCAAGCGAGCACATGTTTAAGACGTTACATAAGTGATGATGCCGCTTCCTTAGTGTTGCTAGGATACAGTAGTAAACAGCTGCTGTCAATAATCACTCATTTGCTCATATTAATGATGCAAATTTACCACATAAAAGTGCCATGCAAGTTTTTCTGGGAAGTTTCCACCCACGAAGAAAGAATGCGTGCTATTTAAGTGACTTTATATTTCTCAGCTATATGACTAACATTGGTACATTTGTTAAATGAAAACTAAAAATCATAAAAGAAATTATTACTTGAAATAAAATAAACATTAACTGAAATAAAATAACATAAAAATTAATCTTGTTTTATTTCAGCTAGTTGTAAAGGCATCATTTATCAAGTACTAAAATGGTTATAAAAATTAATAAGAAACTTTACAGACAAAAATACTAATAAAAATAAATAAACTACTAAAATACTAATACAAATAAAAACTTAGTAAAATATAAAAATATAAACTAATTTAAAACATTAATAAAAGTAACTAATTGGATCTTATTTTGTTTTCTTTTCATTTCCCTCAATTAAACATTATTAGTGTTGCTGATGCAGCATGTTTTTGGTTACTTAAAATAAAATTATGATTAAGTGAAATAAAATATATTCAAAATGTAATTTATTGAAAAACTAAAATAACTACAAAAACTATAAAAAAAAAAAAAAATTAATAAAATGAATACAAATGACTAGATTACTAGAACTTTAACAAAAATAAAAATAAAAATGGAAAATATAAAAAAATCAAATTCTAAATTTCATAACTATAGTGCTACTAAAATAACAAGGCAGTGATGTCACGTTCCTCCGTCTCTTCTGAGACTGAAACGATGTTAAATCCTGTGATTCGTATCAGTGCTGCCAGATCAGCTTTAATTAGTCATGTGACCGCTGCGGGACGAGCTGCTCATTTAGAGACGATCCCTCTTACATTATTCAAATCTATATTCTGCTAAGCTTGGACAAGAGGCTACTGTATATTTCACAAAGCTCAATCTCACCCCACTGTATCTTATTTATATCCTCTAAACCAACAAACCCAGTGCAAGTTAATCACTGATGCTTTCTGTAGAGTTTAGCACAAAAGACTCAGACCCAAACGAGAACTCGGTTTATAGTAAAGAACTTCAAATATTATAAGCAGCTTGTGCTTTTCTTTAGTGCTTGTACATCTGTAAATTCAGTTGCACGTGTATTATTAATATAGTATTTGAGATGTGAAGTTGTCAGAATTGTAATGTTGTCTTTTCTAGCCATTATAAATAATACATTTGTATTTATATAAGTATGCATTGCTATGTATCCAAAATATCTAAACCTTGAGAAGCAAAAAGATTTCTTAAGTTGTGTTTTCAAAAAAAAAATATGCTTAAAACAAAAAACAACTATCTGCCAGTGGGGTCAGAAAAAAATAATTAATTAATTAAGTTTATTTGAAGAGCTCTTTTCCAAAACGCTATAAATCCATTTTAATAGTTTTCATGAATATGACATTTTTTTACCTAGACCCATACATTTTGTTAATATTCAATTTATCCTGTTAAAATGGTCTGTTGGCTCAGTCTGAACATGTTAAACAATGATTGTTAAATGAAACAACAATATTGTCGATTATAAATGCAAAGTTTTTTTTTTTTTTTTTCAAAACGCTACAAATCCATCCTTTTTTTTAAATGTTGGTTTATGTCTTTAAAAAAAAAAAAGAGAACATGCAACATATGACATCAGGGACTCATACTATAAACCGGTCGCACCAGCCTTGTGTTGATGTAACCCCCCCCGGGTCCGCAGCATCACACCGAGCGGGTCTCGAACCCGGGTCTCCGGCGCGGGAGGCGGGCGCTCTAACAAGGAACGCCGAAGGCTACGGCTTCTAGCGTCAATCGGTTAAACACCACCTTTACTGGTATACACGTCTGTTACATTGACATCCCACAGTGGGTATTAACGCGCCACCTGAGAACCTTCTTTTTTTGTTGTTTTTTGTGATTTTCTTTGTCCAGTCTGCGTTTTCTACCCCCAGGTGTAGGTCTCACTGGCTCATCCAGGCCATCAAAAGTGTTATTAGAGTTTAAAGCACTCATTTTGAAGACTGAGCACAAACAAACGCTTCAAAGCATCGAACGATTGCATCAAACAAATTTTTCTGTATTGTTTGCATGCTTTCTCTGTGTGTGTCACAGTCCACTGAAAATCAGAGCAGAGTCAGTGCTGTACGCCGCTGTATTTCTGTTTCCGCTCGGGCCTGATTATAGACACAGTCCTCAGCTGAAGTGTACAGGTGGAGAGAGATGTAGTGCACTTCAGCAGACGGATGACATCACGACGCACTGCTGAGATGAAGGGCACACTTAGTTTCCTTGAGTTCATGAGCGTCTAACATATCCAGAACTGACCTTTCTGAGCATTGTTCAGAACTGACCATTCAACACGATGAAACAATGCATTACTGCAGTAAACAAAAGCTGCATTGAGCCCACTGCCAACGCATGGATGTGATGGCATGTCTGCGTGGGCACGACGCTGAACCCTTAGCTCTGGACAGACTCATACATTACCCAGAGTTTTTCATTTAAGCCATTTACTTTAAGTCTCATTTGTTTTCATTAAACTGTATTATATTATATGTGTACACTACCTTGTAAAAGTTTGGGTCGGTAAGATTTTTGAATGTATTTTGCTCACCAAGGCTGCATTTTGTTTATTAAAAATACAGTAAACTCAGTAATATTGTGAAATATTATTACAATTTAAAATAACCGTTTTCTATGTAAATACATTTTAAAATGTAATTTATTTCTGTGATCATTACTCCAGTCTTTAGTGTCACATGATCTTCAGAAATCAGAATAATAGTGTATCCTTGCAGAATAAAAGTATTTCTTTCAAAAACAAAAAACATACTGACGATAAACTTTTGTGTATATTATAGTCTTTATATCAGCCAATGTGAAAACTGCTCTATAAATATTGGCTATAAAAAAAAATAAAAAAATGACTCCACCAGCAGCCAATTGTGATCATCATGCACCACAGAATAATGCAGAACTGCTTCGTACAGATAAAGAGAGATGATGCATGTCTCCTCACATGTCAAACAGTCACTGTGTCACTTATAATAGTGAGATTTTGAGAGAGCTGCTCAATCACAAAGAGCTACAGTGTGTCCGGCAGGGTCTGGAGAAGTTGTTATGTAACTCATGATGACCCGCGTGCCTAAAGACCTTAAAGATCCTGTACGACCCAATGAGAGAGTCTCTTCTGCTCACCAAGACTGCATTTACTTGCTAAAAATACAGTCAAATCAAATTAAATATTATTACAATTTCAAATAACCGTTTTTTTATGTGAATATATGTTAAAATGTAATTTATTTCTGTGATGCGCAGCTGTATTTTCAGCATCATTACTCCAGTCTTCAGTGTCACATGATCTTCAGAAATCATTATAATATACTGATTTACTGCTCAAGAAACATTTCTGATTATTATCAGTGTTGAAAACATGCTTTATATTTTGTGAAACAGTGATACATTTAATTTTTCACGATTCTTTGATGAATAGAATGTTTTGGGTGGTTGCCGGGGTGTTGTTATGTGGTTTCCAGGGCTTTCTGGGTGGTTGCTAGGTGTTTCCTTCCTGTTTCTTCTGAAAAGATATGCAAATGTGCATCTGTGGGATCATGTTTTTATCACCATTTCTGATGGCTACTATTTTGTTAGTTCATGTTTATTGAGCTCAAGCAGCTTTAAATGATCTGTGTGCTTCAGTCCCAGTTTCTTAGCTGACACGTTCTCTCACAGGGTCGAGGTGAGGTAAACACTGTAAGGACAGATTAGAGTTACGTCAGGGAAGATTCTCACTTGCCGAGGAGATTTTACGGTCAAAATTACACACTCCTTCATCCGTCTGTCTGTTCACACACACTCGTTAAGTTCTCGGTGTCTGGACTGAGGACAGGACAGAAATGCACTGTCTTGTTTTATTCAGTTTCTCATATGGTCGATTTTTTCCACAGGCAGCAGCAGCATCTGAATCTTTTCTGCTTTGCTGACCTATTTCTTTCCCAAACTGGGTCAGACACGAGGCCGATGGGTTTTTCATGAGTGGCATTCGCTGAAATCGTGTTGAATTAACATTTAATGAGCTCAGCAGCATCATCTGAAGATGCAGAATCATCTCGGCATACCATAAACTCTGTCTGACCTACTAAAAACCACTCAAAGCAAGTTCATCCAGCTGAAGAAACGGAGGAGACTAGCCACTCTACTGACACAATAACTCCCCTTTAAATGCAGGAAACTTCCCCGTGTTTTTATCAGCGTTCACTAAAATGTAGAAGTATGTTTATTTAAATGTCTCTAAATAATCTACACACTTCCTCCTGTCTGATTATTTCGGGTTTTTTATGAACTTCCTCTCATATATGACACATATGAAGAACTTAAATGCACAAGCCACAGTGTAAATCTCCCAGCATGCTTTACAAACCAGAGGAATTCCACAACCTCATCCAAACTGAGACTGTTTTCCATCTGCTCAAAGGGCCTTTGGGTGGAGCAGGGAATAAACATCCTGGCTCTTTCTTCATAACTCTCCATGATTCATGCAATCCAAGCTCTCTCTCTCTCTGTGTTTCTCTGTCCCTGATCACTGTCCTATCATAACAAAATTAACTCGACATAAACTTACATTTTCTTGCTTTTTCTGAAAACTATGGCAAGCCCTGAACTGCAAAACAAACTTGATCAACAAATCAGAAAACATATAAATCTGACAGATCAGTCGGGTGAGCAGCTATGTTTACCTTTTCCAGTTTGAGTTGCACTATTTACACTGAAAAAACAGGAAGTTCAGCATTTACAGTGTTCTGAAACGGCGCACTAGTTCACTGAGTATTAAACATACTGTATGCTGACTACTATTTTTTTAAATTGCATGTGATGCAGTATGAAACAGTGACCCAACATCAGTAGTACACTAGTATCACTAGAGCATATGTAGTTCACTAGTGTACTACTATGTTGTCGTATGACCTCAATTCAGTTACTATCTCAGATATGACAAATATTATTTATAACTTTTTGTCTAACTTTAAGAAATGTCTAAACTAATTAAGGCTAGAAAATATGAATAAAAAATAAACTTCTGATTCATTCATCACTATAAATACAAGGTTAAGTCAAGTGCAATGCATTATAGGATGCAATATTCTCTGTTGTGTCCACATGCACATTTTTGCAAATGTAGATGTCATTCAAATATTCCATGCATTTTATATACTGCACAATGCTGAACAAATAGAATGAATAAAATGATTGGTGTGATAATAATATCAGTGGGTAATATAATTCTGACTGTCTTATTCTAAGTGCAATTTGCAGCAAATGTTGCATGTTATTTGTGTATCCTATATGCATGCATAAAATGGGCATACTATGCACAGTATACATAATGCATACTGCAGAAATGCATGTTGGCATGCAGTTTTTAAGAGCAGAAAAGAAAGGTGCAAACAAGTTCTTGAATATGTTAATGTCCAGCTGAGAGATGGACTAAAATAGTTACACATTTGCATATGAGATGATGCACCAGCACTTTCAGTGGTTTGACTGGAAACTGGTGTTCATTTTAGCCAGTAAAATGCAGTTACAGTCTGGATAACATGTGCTGTCTGACCTTGATTTGTCCATGATAATGTGTGTGTGTGTGCGTGCGTGCGTGCGTGCGTGCGTGCGTGTGTGTGTGTGTGGATGTTTATGTGGTTTATGAGGACACAAATTTGTATAATGACATAGGTATGACATAGGTATTATTTATTTATTTATTATTTATTATTTATTTATGAGGACATTTTAAGTGTCCTCATAATTCAAAATGCTTATAAATCATACAGAGTGAGTTTTTTGGGGGGAAAGTAGAAATGCACCGTCTCCTGTGAGGGCTAAGTTTAGGTGTAGGGTAGGTGTAGGGCAATAGCACATACAGCTTGTACAGTATAAAAACCATTACGCCTATGGAAAGTCCCCGTAAACCATAAAAAACAACATGTGTGTGTGTGTGTGCGTGCGTGCGTGCCTGCCTGCCTGCCTGCGTGCGTGCGTGCGTGCGTGCGTGTGTGTGTGTCTTTTATAACCTCGTTCACACACAGACACACGCTGTGAAGGTGTGAGGTCAGCTGACACGTGCTGCAGTCTGTCATTGACGGCTGATGCTGCTGTTCACGTGATACACAGACAGAACACAGACAGATGATGCAGAACAACAGCTGAACGAGAGCTAACTATCTCTCTGTCTATATATCTGTCTATCTCTCTATCTATCTATCTGGTCAGCTGTAGATCAGTGGAGGTGTGGTCGTGTGCTGTGCTGGAGGTGTGGTCTGATTGGCTGTAAAGTGGGCGATGGCACTCTAACTAATGGACAGCTGGCAATGCTGGTCCTGACCGTCTGTCTCATCTACTGACACAAATCACGGTGGTCTTTCAGAGTGATGACAGGACAGTTACACAAGACCAGCTTCATGTGATTGCAGCACATGTGATTGCACACACACACACACACACACACACACACACATGTGATTGCACACACACACACACACACACACACACACACACACACACACACACACACATGTTGGTTTTTATGGTTTACGGGGACTCTCCATAGGCGTAATGGTTTTATACTGTACAAGCTGTATGTGCTATTGCCCTACACCTACCCTACACCTAAACTTAGCCCTCACAGGAGACGGTGCATTTCTATTTTCCCTCAAAAAAACTCACTCTGTATGATTTATAAGCGTTTTAAATTATGGGGACACTGAAAATGTCCTCATAAATCACCTTCTCCTTGTAATACCTATGTCATACCCATGTCATTATACAAATTTGTGTCCTCATAAACCACATAAACATGCCCACACACACACACACACACACACACACACACACACACACACACACACACACACACAGACACAGACACACACACACACACACACACACACACACATTAGCACTAAGTAAGTGTAAAAAGGTCAAACCGTGTACAGTGATGCTTGAGGCTTTACACAGATCACACACAGTAATATAATGCATAACAAGATTAACTCAAGCCACTAAATCATATTAGCTAACATGCAGATCGGTGTGTGCGCTGTACATAGTTATACTCCACCTGAATTATTAAGCATCGATGTGACTGATTGTTTTGATCAATTGTTCACAATGAGACCAAGAACATGAATCAAGAAAGTAAAAAGGTCATTTTTGACTTTAATAATGCTTGCAGCTGTCACAGAAATACAACTCTAATGACTTGTTATTTATGACCTGTGTTTGCTTCTGCTTAAATGAATCAGGTTTTACGAGGAGCTTTTAAAGATAGCTGACGATGTCTTTTTCCTGCTGGCACTTTACTCACTCATCATGACTCATCTCAGATCATTTTGTTTTAATGTGTGTAAAAATAGACTGAGAATATGAGCTTCTGACAGTCTGAAGGATCCTCACATCTTACTACTGAGAGCCTGACACATCAACTGCACATAAATGAGTTTATCTAACGCAATTATAGATTTGACTTATTCAGTAAGGATCTATTCAATTGTTCAAAAATTACAGTAAAGACATTTATAATGTTACAATATTATAATTATAATTACTATATAATGTGGTTCTTTTGAGCTTTCTATTCATCTGTGAATCCTGAAATAAAATGTGTCACAGTTTCCACAAAAATATTGTGCAGCACGACTGTTTTCAGCACTGATAATAATCATACATGTTTCTTGAGCAGTAAATCAGTATATTATTATGATTTCTGAAGATCATGTGACACTGAAGACTGGAGTAATGATGCTGAAAATACAGCTGGGCATCACAGAAAAAAACAAACATTTCAATAGCTATTCACATAGAAAACAGGGATTTTAAATAGTAATAGTATTTCAAAATATATCTGTTTTACTGTATTTATGATCCAAAACAAGCAGCCTTGTTAAGCATAAGAAACTTCTTTCAAATACTTTTTTTAAAGTATTTCTGATAAGTTTTGTGATCGTAAACACTCCTCTTCTGTTGGGTTTTGATGGCGTTATAATTTAGTTAGAGCCAGAAGCTGAGCTCTCTCACCAAAGTCACCTCCTGGATATAAAAAGCTCTTTTATGACTGCGTGAGTGCGACGTTTGTGTTGATTTATCACTGTCACAAGGTGATAATATAGAGAATCTCATGCCTGAAAGCAGCAGGGATCACACGATTCTGATGACACTAATAACAGATGCTTGTATATATTAAACATGTTGTAATAATGGTCACAGTGCTAAGGTGTTGTGGGTCGTTGTGTTCTGAGGAGAAGTGCCTTTTCATGCAGTTAGACACATGAGAAGGACGTCGTGTTCAGTCTTCTCTCCAGAGCCGTTTCTATCTATGGGAGATGCTAAGTCTGTTTGCAAACACATCACCCCGCGTCTGTACGCGACTGCAGGTCGTTCATTACTGAGATCCTGACAGCACAGGCTGGGTTTGGGGGTGGATGCTGATCATGTGACTAGGAGAAATTCAACTGGGGGCAAATAGTTTTTTCTTAACAACTTTATTTTAATGCTCCTATATTTATATTCTTTCAGAACATCAGACGAAACAAAAACATACTACCGAGGAAGAGATTCTAGAGCGCCTTGATCATTGATCACTGTATTCATTCTTTACCCCCCCCCACACAGTATTGTGTAGGCATTAACAATGTAAATGTGTTTGAAGTTTCTGTTTTGCATTTTTGTTCTCTTTTAAGAATACACAATTGCAGAAAAACAATTAACCCTTCGTTTTATTTCCTGTAGAAAAACTCTATTATTAAAAGCTAGCTGCTTGGTAAAATTGAAGTCATGGCAGCAGCTCCACATAGTTTGCACAAACCGAGCATAGAACGGGGAAGAAAGAGGATTCATTGTGTCTGTGTTGAAATACTGGTTTTCACACACAACATCCATCTCTAGCAGTAAAAAGAGAAATATGAAGTGATGAAAATGCCTTGTTGATGTCAGCAGAGGAGAATGAGGAGAGATGATAGAAAGACAGTCTCAAATAACCACTCGTAGCAGTTCTGCACACAACACATCGTCTGTCAGCAGCAGAAGACCACACCGGGTGCCGCTCCGGTCAACCCGCTCCTCACCAAAACTGATGTGAAAAACGTTCCTGCTGTTCATTTCTGCTACAGATGTAGGGTCTTTGGTGTAAAGAACTATGTCATCCTGCCTTGTCTCACAGCTGGTGGTGTAATGGTGGGGGGATATTTTCAACTTTGGGTCTCTTACCTTTAAACGCCAGTTGAGTATTGTTGCATAACTCTGTACCATCTTCTGCTGTAGCCTACTTTCCTGTTGGCATCACTTTACTCAAATGCAAAATACTATATTTCTTAAAGTACAGACGACAAATTAAAGTGTTCATTCTTTAGATGAGAATCCAGAAGAACCCGGGACTCCAAACCATGAGTGTATATTTTAATAATAATAATAATAAAAGCACATTATTTTTTTCTTCAGTAAAATACATATTATTTGTAACACTTTGTGGCCAAGAAAAACTTATTATTAAAAGCTATGAACAAACTGAACTGGATGATGGGTGAGGACAGTCGAGCTCACCTGACGCGCCGCTCTCCAACAGCCAAACCTCATAACTCTGCCTCCCAGTACTATATTTCTTAAAGGCTTGGAGTCTCCAAACCATCCACGGCTTTACCGATGGATGATGGGTTCTTCTTGACCTGCTCGTCCAGCTTGACCGTGGCCTCCGCTAGGACGGCACGAAACTTCTGCCGGGAATCCTAAAGAACAGATGTTTTTGGATGAGTAAATCTAAAATCAAATGCACACTTACTCCAGTATATCAAACAAAAGTCTGTTACACTGTCTCTCAAAATTCATGGCACAAACAAAACCTCACAAATTTGTCAAATTCAATGTGTAGTTCTTTAGTTTAAGATGTAGATGAGTTTGTTTCTTCCTCAGATTTGGAGAAATTGCATCGCATCACTTGTTCAACAGTGGATGCTCTGTAGTGAATGGGTGCCGTCAGAATGAGAGTTGAAACAGCTGATAAAAACATCACAATAATCCACACCACTCCAGTCCATCAGTTAAAGTCTTGTGAAGCTTAAAACTGTGTGTTTGTGCAAAACAAATCTGTTTTTAACCATTTTTTCCAGCCAAAATATGAGTCCATAATCCATACTTAACGCTTCCTCCAGTGTAAAAAATCCATCTGCTGTCGTCTCTCACATCAAAATCCTTCCACATACTAGTTTAGAGCGGTTTGGGTTTTTTAAATGGTGCTTGATCTGTGCAGATTTCTCTCTTGATTCAGATTGTAGTCGGAAGCAACGGTTTGAAGTTAAAAAACACATTAATTATGGATTTGTTGCTTGCAAACATGCAGCTTTTATCTTCATAAGATGTTAATTTATGGACTGGAGTGATGTGGATTACTTATCATAGTGACTCATTCTGACGGCACCCATTCAGGATCCACTGGTGATCAAGTGATGTAATGCTACATTTCTCCAAATCTGGTGAAGAAACAAACTCCTCTTCATCTTGGATGGACTGAAGGTGAGGACATTTTCAGCTAGTGTTTATTTTTGGCTGAACTATTACTTTAACTCAACTTTGCTTCCTAATGAAGTGTATTCACGCTCCTAAAGCCCATTCAGGTTTAAAAATTGCATTTGTTTTGTGCAATATGCATCAGTGAACAGTGCTGTCTAAGGTTCCCACTATTTCCATGCACGTCATAGTATTGTGATGCATTATGGATATTTAATTCAACTGTATAAAAGACAGTGACAGACGAATTCTTGTCTTTGTGTTTCAAGAGTGAATTACAGCGCATGCAGTCGGAGAAATCTGAATAAACCGTAGTGCATTGAAAGGATCATCATATCCAGGCAGCGTGAACTGGATGCTGAGGAATCTCTCTGAATTATGAGCGTCCATTTTTCAGTTTCACAGCAATGAAACGGCTCAATAATCAGCCTTTTGTAGCTCCCTGAAAAGCACTGCTTCAGCTAACTCAATTCAGCATTTAACACAGTTAAGAAAGAATCCACACCCTGCTTTCTAGACAGAAAACTCCCTCTCACGCTAAAGAAAGCATCACGTTTGTTTCATAAGATGGGCAAGTGCGTGTGTATATGGTGTCCAGCTCTGAATGAATCTGTCGTCGGGTGGGTTCGGTCGCTCGGATGACATTTTTAATAACCTCGACATCTACATCCTTCCACACAGGACCTCGATGACAAAAACACGCCAGAGGGATTTAGACTTCCTCACGTCCTGCTTCATTCTGCTGAACAACCACCGGACAGATACAGAGAACTTTTATAAAACAATCTGACAAGGAACAAATAGTCCTGAATCTGAAATTAAGAGGACTTTAAAAACACATGTCCAAATTCTACGATTATTGAAACTAAAACGAATGAAAAAAACAATGTGTTAATTCAACTGAGACTGAAATAAAATACTGAAAAACGAACTAAACCAAAGCTAGACATTTTGCCTTGACTGCAGTGTTATTTTAATATCATTAAGACACTGTTTTAATAATATTTGAAATTAGTTTATTTTTATATTTTCAGCTGTCATATTAATTTTAATTGAAGTTTTAGTAATTGTTCTAATAATAAGTAATTGGTATAGTATTAAGTTAAGTAATTGTTTTAGTAATTGTAATTGTTTAGTCATTTTTAAACGTTTTTATATTTTATTAGTTATTTTTATTTTTAGTTATTTTAGTGCGTCAAGTTACACTTCATGAAGGTGAGAAATGTTACATTGGTAACTAGCTGAAATAAAATAAAGTTTAAGTTTATTATTTCAAGAAACAACAATTTTAGTTTTAGCTTTAGTTAACTATAATAACTATTTTATTAATTAATAGGAATTAAAATAATTAAAACAAAAATAGTATTATTAAAAAAATTATAAAAATGACAAAGCACATAAAGTTAAAATGAAACAAATTAAAAAGAAAATATATAAATAACCACAAATTCTAAATATTAATATAAAAATATTAAAGAATACACATTAAAATATTATACATATTATAATACTAAATTGACATGCAATTAGTTGAGATTAATTCTGTTAACAAGTGTTTTACAAGATTAAAATCAGATAATCACAAACATAGCAAATTTGACAACAGTGAAGACATAGGTTATGCCTGTATTTTGATAATTATTGCTGACACTAACAAAAACTGTTTTTGTAGGTAGTAACATGATATGCTCTAAAATAATTTACTTTTCATCCCATGCTATTATCATCGACACCATCTATTTACCATGGAAACAACGCAGTACTTTTTCTAAGGAAATCATAAATCAGCTGAAACAAAACACGGAAATGAATGTTTCTGATGCCTATTACTTCTGCGTGTTTCTCCTCGAGAAGAAAGTCATCCGGGTTAATGACAAACATCTTCTTAAAGTACTGTCGTGGCCTGTGAACTCCAGACTCGGACAGATTTCCTCTGTCTGCTCCACAGATATAAAGCGTGTCAGTCACATGAAATAAACGTCCTATTGGTCAGTGGCGGAAGGGGGCGGGGCTGAGCGTTTAGACACGTTCCATCTTCAGCTAAAACAGTGACAGCACAAAACAAGCACGTGAAGCTTACCTCCAGTTCCGTCTCCCATCTGTTGATGTTATCTGTAGACTGATTCAGTTTCTCCAGTTCACCCTGTAGAGGAGATAAAGGAGTTAAGACGGCAGTCTCCTGGAATGCCAGCAGGCCGACAACATCTGGAAAGTGTTATTCGAGTAACCCAACACTGAGAATAAGCTCATATCTATGCTATCCTGCGAAGCTAGCTCCACGCTGATGACACACAGATGTTGTTTTCATTACAACATCATGCGTTTATTTTCTTTCATGGGTGGAGGATGAAAAACCAGTTCATCTAGCACAGTCTAATACGGAACAATTATTCACTTACAAGAGAAATGCATCATTTAAAATGCATTAAAAGTGTCATTTATTTTAAGGCAAGTACTACAAGTGGACATTTGAAGCAAAACA
>JAPDDM010000343.1:25000-37500 GCA_027474115.1 Schizopygopsis malacanthus
ACAGTTCAATTATTAGTAACACTCTGCTCTTCATATAATATAAAACCTTTTTACTGTAGTCCTAAAAATACAGTGTATTGAAATAATAAAAATAGTGTTTCTTCTAAAGATCAGATAAACAAAGAGATGAGTAGATGAAGAACAAACATCAGTGTAGTAAAGTGTTTTATCAGGTTCAGCAGTTTCCAAACGATCACACTGACCTGCTTCAGTCAGAGACACTGAAACTGGACTAATGGCGTCCTCCAATGGATCAGAACAGACATAGCACTGGACTCTTTTCATGAACATGAGCTCTAACCTTCAGTCTGTGGCTCTAACTTAACTTAACTTTAACTTAACCTAACCTAACCTAACCTAACTTAACTTAACTTAACTTAACTTAACTTAACTTAACTTAACTTAACTTAACTTAACTTAACTTAACTTAACTTAACTTAACTTTAACCTAACTTAACTTAACTTAACTTAACTTAACTTAACTTAACTTTAACCTAACTTAACTTAACTTAACTTAACTTAACTTTAACTTTAACTAACTTAACTTAACTTAACTTAACTTTAGACACTGTTGGGTGAAACCCAGCTAAATGTAATGACTATGATATAATATAGAATAGAATATTCGTTACAAAACGTTTTTTTATTACAGTTAAATGAAAGTATTATTTCTGTTTCTATATTATTATTATTATTATTATGTGCTGTCAAAAGAATAATCGTAATTAATTGCATCCAATATAAAAGTTTTTGTTTACATAATATATGTGTGCATTTTGTATATTTATTATGTATATATAAATACACTCACATATAGTATATATATTTTTAAATATTTACACGTTTATACATTTATATATTAATATTCTTATATTTTATATTATATACAGGCTATAAATATATCATAATATATAATAATATATATGTAATATATAAACATAACATATTTTTCTTAAATATATACATGCATGTGTTTGTATTTAGATACAAAATAAATATACACAGTATGCACACGTAGCTATATTATGTAAACAAAAACTTTTATTTTGGATGCGATTAACGCGATTAATCGTTTGTGTTGCTCTATATAATTTAAATGTAATTAACGTATATATTTCAAGCTTTCACATTTAAATTAGATAAAATTATTATGATAGTGTTTGTATTATGTTGCTGCTGCTGTTGTTAAGAATAATTCACATTTATACAAGATCAAAATGAGATGGCATTTATTATGATTATTGATCAAATGAGATGGCATTTATTATGATTATTGATATATTTGGATAATATTGAGTAGGTATGCTGTGTACACAGTCGGGGGAACGGCTGTCTATTTAGAGACGGTTCCTTGTGAAGCTGAAGACGATTGTCACGTGACGTCACTCCGCCAGAGCACAGGCGTTGTTCTCCGCACAGGAGGCTGAAGCGGGTCCGGTCCTGCAGGTCCAGATCAGGAACACTCAGCTACAGGCCGATATGAGACAGTGAGAGCGCAGCAGAAGCAGAACCAGAACCAGAATCATCTGCGATCACCATGACGACGCAGCCTTAGTGCTCAGCATCCGCATCCTCAGCATCATCCGCGGCTCAGGTGCGCCGTCAGTCCGTCAGGCAGGATGGAGTTCAAAGAGCTGGTGGACACCGCCGAGAAATGGTGCTCCGGGAACCCGTTTGACCTGATCTTCGCCGAGGACGTGGACGAGAGGCGGCTGGACTTCTACGCCGAGCCCGGGATCTCGTTCTACGTGCTCTGCCCGGACAATCTCACCGGAGGAACCGACAATTTTGTAAGTATGACATAATCGAGCAAGAGCCTGGGGAGGAGGGGGAGCTGCGCGCGCGCCCGTGTGTGGATGCTGTTGTGTTCTAAATGCTCTTTCGTCTCAATTACAGAAAGTACTAGGGGTTTTGGACATGCTACTATGGTATTAGCATGGCTATTAGACACATGGTAGTAACATCCTGTGTTTGAAAACATGTTTTCTGGCCAAAATACATTTTAAATATATGCTAAAAATGTCTTGTAAACAGTAAAGCTCAATAAAAAAAAGTTTCAGCCTTCATTTACCAAAATATATTGCAAAATGTACTTCAAGGGCAAGAAAATACAGTGAAAATTTCAATATCGTTTTTCAAAAGTGACTTATGTGAATGTACACACACACACACACACACACACACACACACACACACACACACACACACACACACACACACACACACACACACACACACACATGTTGGTTTTTATGGTTTACGGGGACTCTCCATAGGCGTAATAGTTTTTATACTGTACAAGCTGTATGTGCTATTGCCCTACACCTACCCTACACCTAAACTTAGCCCTCACAGGAGATGGTGCATTTCTATTTTCCCTCAAAAAAACTCACTCTGTATGATTTATAAGCGTTTTAAATTATGGGGACACTGAAAATGTCCTCATAAATCACCTTCTCCTTGTCATACCCATGTCATTATACAAATTTGTGTCCTCATAAACCACATAAACATGCCCACCTCTCTCTCACACACACACACACACACACACACACACACACACACACACACACACACACACACACACACACACACACACACACATATATATTTATAGATATTCTGTATATATATATAGAAGTATATTGGAGTATTACAGAAATATCAGTAACATGGTATATATTGGACACTATCACTGTAGGCTGTTATTGCTGAGGCCTTCTGCTGTTTATCTCAAAGCAGATTAAATGATGTCACTATTTTTGACCGCAGAACTTTCTCCATATGCTCAACTGGATTTTTGGATGTTGTGAGGTTGCATGCAACAATTTCATTTTAGAAGTCCATCCAGTGTATAGACCGATGCATAGCCTGGTCAGACAGGCATGGTTCATTATTGCAAGTGTTTTATCAGCACACAAAGGTCTTAAACTGAACAGTTCCCTAGACACTGTCACTGAGGAACAAATAGTGCAGATATTCTCAGTGTTTTGTGCTGTGATGCAGTAAAAACACACACAGTATTTGGATTGATGCTCCTCTTTCACGTATCTGTCATGTTTGCTTTCCATTCAGGAATCAGTTTAACGGTTTGAAATGAACCACAAGAGTATACTGTAGTTCCCTCACATCACACCACATCACCAGACCGCTGCACCAGAGTCCCAGAGCTCACAAAAATATCAGCGCCTGCACCGGCAGGACAGGGATCTAATTACTCACGCTGATCAATACACAGTTCAGCAGGATCACAGAGCTTGAGAGAGCAAGAGATTGTACTTTATTAATAGATAAATCTACAGTGAATACAATTTAAAAAAGAGAGCACTTTAAAAATCTGTGACTATCGTGCATTTAAACCTAGAATTGAACAGGATTATGAACATTTGAAACATAATATAACTATTTCTACTTGTGCAGGTCACTAAAACAATAAGTGATTTTTCAGTGCAACTTTTCACTCAGATTGTCATGTTCAAAATATGTAATATGTTCAAGCAAATGAAGCATTTTTTCTACACTTAGTGTAGAAACAATTTTCACTCAGAAATAGCTAGTAAATGATTGCAAAGAAACAGCAAGGATTGCATTGAATTAAAATGTTGAAGTACAAAGACTGAAATAGTTTTTTCTTGTTAAACATGCTCTAATATATTTACAAAGTTCTGGCATGAAACTCTAGATGGCGCAGTCCAGTGGATCTAACTCAATATGAAACAATGACATCATTATCTCATGTCACAGCTGATTGGTTCTCTTCTGTGTCAGTGGCCAATGAGCTCGCTGCTCAACATTCAAATACTTAGCTAGTGTTTGCTGTAGCAGCGCACTTCAGAAAGCCTTCACCTTCTCCAGCTTCGCCTGTATAGATCTGCTGTGGTGTGATTTTGTATGCTATATGGGGGTTATACAATATTTTTATAAGTGCAGCAGCAGTATTTCTTACATGCTAATGGCAGTAGCTAGTCTCGGTACTTGCTCTGCCTCAGCAGCAGTAGCAGCGTAGCAGATCTATTCCTCTAAGACCAAATACATTAACATTGTCATGTACATTACCGTGTCAACCCCTCCGAGAGTTGTCATGACAGAAATGTTTTATTTACAACTTCAAAGAATGTTATTACACTGCATATAAAAGTATATATGAACCAATTGAAGGAGAACTGCACACTCACTTAAGTATAGGCTATTTATTAACCAACGTTTTGGCTAGTAGCCTTTTTCAAGGTCAAGATTACTAATCGAAACGTTGGTTAATAAATAGCCTATGCTTAAGTGAGTGTACAGTTGTTCTCCTTTACTTGGTTCATATATATATAGACTGTTTTTGCCCCTATTTTTCATGAGCTGAACTCAAAGATTGAAGACTTTGTCTATGTACACAAAAGGCCTTCTCTCAAATATTGTTCACAAATCTGTCTAAATCTGTGTTAGTGAACGAGATAATCCATCCACCTCACAGGTGTGGCATATCAAAAACAAAAGTGTTGCATTTATAATTTTGTTGTGTGTATTTTTCCTTCAACTTGCACCTCTATAGGTGTGCGTTTGCTTTGCCTCAATTTGCTGCATATAAAAGTACCATGCAGGTGATTGGATAATGTTAACCAATATCCAAATAGCTGTTTAGACATTATTGTAGCAAGCTTGTATTCAGTCTATCTTACTTGTAGACCTTTCAATTTCATTTAATTCTGATTGAATAATCTGTTCACTTGGACATATGTTGGATTATAAGTATAAGGGGTTGTGAATGGTCATTAATGTTGACTTTAAAATAAAATGATGACTATAAGAATGATGCTCTAGAAAAACTACTCATAACTAACTAACACAACTGAGTAGAATTGGAGCTCCTCTGGTTTGGCCTGCGGTGTTTTTTCCTTCTGGTTCCTGTGAACTTCAGACAGATGCATATCTCTGTCTCTCTGAAATCAGTAAACACAAAGTTTTCAATGCAGTGCTTCAGGCATTTGCTCACAACACAGCTTGAGCGGATATCTCTGGAGAAAGACAGAATGTGTAGAATTCATTCACCATGTGTTGATGTTCGCTGCTGAAACAGAAAGTTGGGCTGGGGCATAACAATATTAATAACCTTTTGTTGAGCATTAGAATTTTACATCTGTATATTCATTGAATTTTAGTTTTTCTAGTACACATGCATGTAGATGATAGCCATAAAATCACATACACAATCAGCTGCAAAACTCAATTTTTGGTTTCATGAGTTTTTAAATCATCTTACATTTCTCTGTGAGTTAACCAGAAGGACTGAAATATGAGCACAGTTTGCCGTGGGGAGCTCCAGAGATGGATGATGTGTTGTGCATGTCCTTGTTAATCCAAAAAGTGCATTTTAAGAGAGCATTTAGAGTGACACACATGCACTAAAACAGTCCTTATATAATAGTGCAACAAAAGCACAGCAATCTGCAAACTAAACATGTGTCTGTGTAATGTATAACAGTACAAACTTCAGCTTTTATTGTTATCGGTCTCTTCAAATTGCAATAAACAGCAGATAACAAACAGAACATATAATGTGTAGATGTTGCACACACTGGAATGGTGTAAACATTTTTTTATTAGAATTCTCTGTTCTGTTGTATTCTATTCTATTCCCTCAATAATCATTTTCTCAAACGCAGGTTGGTAGGAGAAGATTATTTGGGCCATCTACTGAAAAATGGTCCCTCTCGCTTGGATAAATATAACGGGACAAAGAGTTTTAGTGTCCCAGATTCTCTGCTGGAAGCTCAACTTTGACCTCAGAGAATTCCTCTTAACCATATATGGACATTTTATAAATCCAGAAATAAAAATAACAGGGAGTTTGAGTTTGAGTATTTTTTTAGTCTGATTGTAGTTTCCATCTGACAAACAAATTCTCCCTATTGCAAATGCTATCATCAATCAGAATCAGAATCAGAAAGAGCTTTATTGCGTACACACACATATTGTCTTGGTGACAGCAGCTTCCAGTGCACCGACAGTGTCACGAAATCTGGTTGCCCTTCCACCACATGGACTCTTGCACTACACTCACTGTTGCACTCCACCTCAGACTACATTTCCCATCATTCACTGCACCGACCACACACACACACACACACACACACACACCAGCTGATTGCACTGATCACACAGCTGTCTCCAATCACACGCTCACCTGAGAGCCATCACACCCACACACCATACAAAAGACATTAATTTCCTCTTCCTCCCGGCCGAGTATTGTTTAGCGATTAGCTACTACCAAGCCATTCCGTGTTTGTTTTTATGTTCAGTGTCCTGTATTGTTCTGTGTTTCTCACTCTCCGAGTGTTAGCTGCTTTACGGAGTCATTTCTGTTTTCTGTTTCTTATTTTAGTTTCAGTCTAGTCTTTCCGTGTTGCCTTGTTGTCTGGTTCCTGACCTTCTGCTTGTGACGTGATTATCTCTCAGCCTTGCTCTCTGGATATTGTTCGCCGATCGTAGACCACGCCGTTTACTTGATTACTCCTCTGCCTTGCCCTCTATATACCTGTTTGCCATTTGTTCGACCCTGCCTGTGTGTTTGACCATGTCTAGCAATAAAAGCCTGCAAATGGATCTGCACGCCTCTCGTCTTGTTGGCTCCGTTACAGACAGGATGACACGTGACCGATAACAAAATCAACAAGTGATTAAAAATAAATATGTGAAAACAATACACAATAGACAAGAGACAATATATTGTATGTACAGATGTGGATGTGTAAAGGTTTTCATGAACATGAAAAACACAGTTTACTGTGCTTTGTAACTCCATGAAGCACAAATAAAAAAATGTACATTGACTGTACATTTATGTGGTTTATATATATATTGGTAGGTGCTTTTATACAAAGTGGCATTTCATATATATTTGTATACAGATTTTTATCAAGCACTCCCCAAGAATCAAACCCATAAACGTGGTGTTAGGTAAAAGAAATGTAAAAGAAAGTGTATTTATAAAAAAAGACACCAAATTTAGATAAATAAGCATTTGAGAAAAAATAGATCAGTGATTAAATTGTGTTGAAATATGAAATGTTTGTATTACTGTGAAACTAGTGAAAGGATGTGATTAAGTGTATGTGTGTTTCAGCATGTGTGGAGTGAGAGCGAGGACTGTCTGCCGTTCCTACAGCTCGCGCAGGACTACATCTCCTCCTGCGGGAAGAAAACACTGCTGGAGGTGCTGGACAAAGTCTTCAGATCCTTCAGACCTGTACGTCTCACTCTACAGCACAATACACTATTATACAGCCACGTAATATACTTCATTATTTAACTTTGTAATGCATGACCTTTGCCAAGCAGTCCATATAAGCTGTGAATGCTCTTCATACCCAAGCCATTTAAGAGATTTGAGATGTATTACTCATAACTTCCCTTGTCATTGGAGGTGTAGCATAAGGCTTACATAATAGTTGGAAATAAGCATGTAGCTGGCAATTTCCTGCAGATCTGTACCAGTTACAGAGGCCTTTGGCCTTGATGTCTGTACTCTTTTGCTATGAATCGTCATTATTTGATATGGTCTCAGTGGTTTTCTGGCATGTGGCTGATTCCATGCATGAGGAAACCTGAAAAGCAGAAAAATGTGCTGCTTCTGCCAGATCTTGATGAACGAATATAACATTTGAACTAAATCAAATGAAAATAAGTTGTAACAGTATATTAAATTTTTTCTCTCAAACAAAGCAAATGTTGAAGGGCCAAAGAAAACTTAAGTTCTTTCATTATTGGCATAGACAAAGAGTGTTGATTGTATATTTTAATAATCAAAGTGAACATTTCTGAGGATTTATATTGTTCCATTTGTTTCCCCCATGCTTGACCAATCTTGCATGTGTGACGTGTGTACAGACATGTTTTAAATGTTTCGAATGTAAATACTCATGCAATCAGATTTTAGAGCCAAAACTGTGTTCCTGTGGCTCAGTGGTTAGAGCATTGCGTCAGCAGCGCAAAGGTTGTGGGTTCGATTCCCAGGGAACACATGTACTAACAATACAAATGTATAACCTGAATGCACTGTAAGTCGCTTTGGATAAGAGCGTCTGCTAAATGCATAAATGTAAATGTAAAACTATGTGTTTACAATCTATAATGGAATCTCTGATTATGGAATGCATGTTACATTTGAATACTCTGTTTTGTTCTATTCCAGTTTGATTCTATTCTATTCAGTTTAGATTGATTGTGAAATTCTTCTGCAGCTCCTGGGTCTTCCAGATATTGATGATGACACATTTGATCAGTATCACGCAGACGTGGAGGAGGAACCAGAGCCAGACCTCCACCAGATGGGTGTGAGCCAGCAATAATGCCCAGCAGAGAGGCTCCGCGCTGGGCCACAGTCTCTGCATCAAGCCCTGCTCTCCTAACCTTACTCACCTGGCTCTTCTTCTTACAGTATACACACACACACACACACTGCATCACTACACCCTTTATTACCTGGACAGCTTTTCCTGCACCCTGATTTGAACTCAAGTGATCAATATTACTTCTCATCACATTCAAGCAGAGACGAAACAAATATCTCATTCCCAGCTTTCATAATATATATTTTTTCAATAATCTGGAGGCAGTAGATTATAAACGTATGTTCAGAATGGAATACCAGTGTTGTGTATACTGCTGCATTGTCACGTGACCTCATTGTGTTGCATGTTTAATTCAGTGTCATGCAGTTGTTAAAAATTACTGTAGGATGTTTTGCATTCACATCCAAATTTGTGGTAAACAATGTCTTAATTCTTGACAGTGTGATCAAAAGGTAAAAGTTGCAATTGGTATCACGTCCTATTCATTCATCAAATTGGAAATAAAAGGTAAATGCTGCACATTTTTGATCAATTCTGTAGGGCAGGTATTCCATGCAAACACAACATTTACATGGAAAATAACAAGAGTAGTATGCTGTTCTGAAAATAACACTTTTAATCGAAGCTGAATAATTATTGAAAGTCACTTTTTTATGTGCACTAATGAATCGTTCACAATTAGACCAGGAACATGCTTTAAGAAAGTAAATGGGATCAGTTATTTTGTGTTCATGTAGTGAATCGTGATGTCCATTGTGGACTGATTGTACCCTTGACTAATACATTTACCCCAGATCTTGTCTTCGTATTGAAATATACTTTAAATCACTCCAAAAACCTGATAAATGGCAAATAACCAAAGCTGACTGCATGTGCATATAAAGTATCTGTGTTTAAGGGTCAAACTAAACAAGATCAGAAGATAAGTCTAATCACTGGTTCAGAGGTGATGAGGTTATTGTGTTGGTGAGATGTTTAAACAGACCCTTGATTAATCCTCTCTCTGCCTTTATTGTCTTTTGATTGTATTAATCAACATTAAGAAAGGTCAACTCAAGAGTTTAACCTCAGAAAGGTCAAACTGTGTATCTAAAAGTCTAAACTCTTAAAATAAAGGTTCATCTGCAGTTCAACACTGAATCAAATTCTTATCAAGATCCATTTTTGGTCTCATAGGGTTCGTGAGTTGATAAAGACTTCTTTAAAGGTGCTCTGTACGATTTTTAAATATAGCATCACACCCATTTAAAGATATAGGGCCCTATAATACACTTAATTTTTTTGAAGTGTTTTGTTTTTGCTAGTTTCAGCCTGATGCAGTTCTCATGTTCACGTTCAGTTCCACGTTGTTTAAATAGTAAATGCACGTGCTTCAATCTGTTCACCCACGGGCGTGCCGGTCTGAGAAGGAGGTGTGTTCAGGCGCATTGTTGGCGTGCTGCTATTTTGAGGTCTCTGAAAACATTGCACCTTTGACCAACTTAAACCTAAAGTTAATGGCGCAGTATTTTTTTTATTTAAGGGGCATGTTCATATTATGCACCATATGCCAAATATAAAAAATGAAAGGATTAAAATGTAAAAAACTATTATTGTGTATGCTTTAACGTCAAGCACAAGCAGATCTGGCTCTTAAAGAGATTAGAGTCTGATTGGTTTACATTTAGCAGACGCTTTTAACCAAAGCGACTTACAGTACATTCAGGTTATACATTTTTTTGTCAGTACATGTGTTCCCTGGGAATCGAACCCACAACCTTTGTACTGCTAATGCAATGCTCTAACCACTGAGCCACAGGAACACGTTAATAAACACAGGTTTATTGCATGTTATGCCTAAAACACTCATTAAGAGAATAAAGGGTAAAACATGTCGGCGCCAATAGCTTGGTGGTTAGTGCATCGACATATAGCGCAACTACTCACAGCGACCCGAGTTCGATTCCTGCCATGAAGTCCTTTGCTGCTCCTCTCTCTCCAACCCAATACATTTACACTTAAAAAAACAAAACTAGCAAAGGTGTGTTCGGATATGCCCTAAGTGCACCTGCGCCGTGCGCTACAGACCAGATCGTTATAATACGGCCCAGTATGTTCACTTTTTCCAACAGTCGGAACTGGGTGTGTTTGTTATTGTATGTAAGCCACGCCCTTTGAAACGTACGCCCCTCCCACATTTATAATGAGATGCGAGAGCAACCTCCCACTCCGCTCTGTAAAAGCAAGCTGGTGGAGCGCAGCACGGAGCTTTCTATTAAAGAAGAACATCCACATGCCCTGTTTTTATATTTGCATAAAACCTCCTCATTTGACATTGCTTATATAAACCACATTTATCTCAAGTGTCACTATCTTTCAGTTTTTTTGTCACGCAAAGGGGGCGTGGCCAAAGCATGCATTGGTTTTAAGATGTGCTGCTCCTGTGCGATGAATTGAGAAATTGAACATAAAAAGGTTGAGAAATCTTATATAGCACCTTTAATAGATTAGGAAGTTATCGAAATCAGTTTTTATTTTTTGTGCAGTTGGAATTATCCTCTAAAACCCTGGATATCACCAGAAGCTTTATTTTTAAGAGCAGGCCTATATATATTTCAGCTGATTCAGGTGACTGCTTTGTTATGGTCATATGACCTGATGCAGCAGTTTAAAGCATCATTTATCTGCTGTCATCTCACCAAACATGCCATGCTGGCAGGACTGCACAGACAGAGACACAACATGTCTCTTCAGGACGTACTGATGTGAATGTGCTGACGGTACACATGAGGCCGCTAATCTTCCACTGTCTTCTGCTTCCACAGTGTCTTCCTGCACATGTGTAGAGATGAATTATACCAACAGTGTGTCACAGAGATCAACGCTGCTGTTTTCTGTCTTCATGTAGTTATGTAACAGTTAAAGCTCTGGACCAGATTGTGATATTTATTTTATGTATTTGTCCCATGGCCTAAACTTCTCAACTTTGCCACTTTTTGAGTAATTATTATTTATTCTGCTTGACCATTTATACGTAGCTTAACCTTTCAAAAATGTATTTATTTTGTTTATATGTATTAATTTTTTTCTCCTGACTGTATTTATTGTGTAACAGTTAAAGCTTTATATCAGATTTGTGATTTCTATTTGATTTATTATTTATATTATTTATTAATATATATATATATATATATTGTTTATTATTAGTTTACCTGTTTATAATTTAGTTATTTATTTACTACTTTGTGTGTGTAAATCCATATGTGGATGATATTTTTCCGCATTTATAAAATAATTTAATTTCTAAGAAGATTGTGTAAATCTTATGTGGTAGGAAATTTGTATTGATTTCAGTGAATATTGATCAGCCTGTCATGTACTGTAACCTGAAATTCAACAATTAAAGCGTAACCTTATGAGTGTCTCCTGTGTTCCTTAGCCTTCATTTCATAGCTGGTCAACCCCCCCCCCCCACCCCCGTGCATCACTAGGCTGTAACCTTTGACATTATAATATTCACATAGTAAAATGCTGACTAAATGCAGGAAGGCGTTAAATGTTGGGAGATGTAAATGCACTCCAAAAATATTTAGACCTATATTTAAGATTTAGGTAAATTGCATACAATTTAGATCCATTTGGATTACACCGTTTTAAATAAACTAATACACTTAATGTGATGCATATTTGTCAGCCATACATAAATGAAACGGGAAAGATTTCTGCTCTCAAAAAATAATGTCAGTTTGCATTTATTTGGTTTAAATTATCATATTTTCAAAATGCATGGAAGGCATTTGTATAGAATAAAGAAATGTAGAGATCAAGAAAAAAATTAATTGAGATTGAAAATGGGAAGATTCGAGAATTATAAGTAGAATTGAACACAGGATTGAATAGTAATCTATTATCAGACAGTTTTATGTATAAATGAAGAGTTTATTTGCAAAAATGGAAAACTCTGTTTTTATAAATTTTCATAAATCGTGTTTTTTTATTGTGTTATCATGTTTTTTTTGCGTTAGTTAGCTACATTTTTAGTTATTATTATTTCCTCAAACTACTCAATTGCAGTTTGATTGATATTTGAATACAGTATAAAAAAACAAAACATGATTTTTGAACTTTTATAAAAATTGAGTTATCTGTTTTTGCAAGTGAACTCTTCAAATTGTAGCA
>JAPDDM010000343.1:42500-102500 GCA_027474115.1 Schizopygopsis malacanthus
CAAAGTTCCTCCTTCCGACAAACAGTCTGCTCTGATTGGCCAACTGACACAGTGCGCTGTGATTGGCCGAACATCACAAGCACGAGTCGGAAACGTCCCTTACATAATAATTAGTTGCATTTATATAATAGCGTATGACTGCTGTATCAGTACTCATGCACATCCTTAACACACAACCCAATGTTTTCATTTAGACATCTTCCCTTTGGGGAATTTAAGACCTATTTATTTCTTTTAGAGCAATCATAAGAAAAATTATTTGAAGATTCTTAAAGGTTCTTGGGAATGCAAAATAGTCTTAACTTTATTCTTGGTATAGAAAATATCTGTTACAAACAACTTTATTCTTAATCTGGCCTTTGATGTGATCTGATTTGCAATGACTTATTTGTATATGTCATATTTAATATACTAGTGTTTTTGTTGGGCTAGCAGTGAACCTTAATCAACCTTTATCGTCATAACTCCAGCATGTTTCACTACCTTAAGCAGCCTTTGTCATCATAACTCAAGCTTGTTTCACTTTGACCTTTAACCGCCTGCCAGATAAAGTTCCCTTTGATTCCACTGGGCCACAAAGACAAGGCTCGGTCTTACAGAATGACTTCCTGTAAAAGCTTTTACGTCTGTAACCAGTCTGGAGATGCTGCCATGTGTCCGAAGGCTCCTCCCCACCAATATACAGCTGACCTACTTATTGTTTTATTATTTACTTCCTGTTAATGTTTGACAGTACTGACTTACACTGGTAATTACAGGTGTGTGTGTGTGTGTGTGTAAAACCAAGCATTTATACTCATAACATTTGCCCAGCTTAACTAGTTAGTGAATCAGCTACAGTCCTGTTAGTGCAGGACATCTACCTCAAACGCTGCAAAAAGACTCAACTCACCATTTAACTTTTACATTTCTCTTTTTAACATTTCTCGGTAACCATCTTTTCTGTTTACTGCCATCTGGCAAGCGCTTCAGGAGCATGATGGCAAAAACTGAGAGACTGAGGAGGAGCTTCTTCCCTCAGACCATCAGGCTCCTTAACACAAACTCAGTTTCATAAACGCTTACAAGACTCATTATTAACTGTAAAACATCCATATTCTCATCATCCGTATCGCTGCTATGTGTACACCCCCGGTACAACCCGTTTGCACATCCCTGTTCATATTACTATTTATTAAGTCCTAGTATACTGTTTTTGCACATCTTATTTGTTTAACACTTTTTTTATTCTATTGCACATTTTACTCTTTATTTCTCGTTTGTTACTTCTATTTATATATATGCTCCTGTGTTGTGTTAATTTTATTTTACTTTTGTTTTTTTTTGCACTGTCCACTGAGCGGACCTGACTTGATTTACATTACACTTCTGATTATACCCTGTATAATTTAGTATGTGACGAATAAACGAACCTTGAACCTTGAATGATGGGTCGGTGCATTAGTAGTTGTGAATGTGTTCTCATTATTAAATGTGAAAAGAACAGAAACATGTTCAGCACATCAGTTAAACTAACTAGTAAGACTCTGCTGTGAATCTTGGTGCAACAAGTACTTTATTTTGATGTAGACATACTTTTGTTTGGTGTTCATTTTTTACAGTCTATGCACATCAGAAAAGCATTAATTAATATGCTTTCAGCTTAACACGCAGTATTGTATCATGTTGCCTATCACGCATATTTCTTTGAAATTGTTTGTTTAATGCACATAATGAGTGTAACAGTCTGTTACAATGATTTCTTTCAGGTTGTTGGATAAAATGCTCAATGCCTAATATATGTGTGTATAGGAGTAAAAACGGATTAATTCTATTTTCCGTATGTTATATTGATTCAAGCAGACCTTTGACAGTTTCTGTGTAATCATAAATAACTTTACAGCCTTATAATAAACTTGATATGAAACAAACATGTAGGCAAATCCAGCTTTATAATCTTTCAGCCATGCGCAGCATGACTACGTGCTGTAAATTTTATGCATTAGATTTGTTTCATATTTTAATGCACGTTACAGTAAATGGACTCACCGATGAGATTACAACATTTCCAAGATTGATTTCGTTTTATTGCCTTATTTTATAATTGCTGTTTACTGACAGGAACTGTGCGGTTATTGCTCAAGTGACCTACATAAGAAAAATAAATGTTACAAATATATTTCAACATGATTTGTGTCTCTTCTGTTTGTTTCAGCTGGATTTGACTGTCCCGTCTGCTCAAAGTTTGTCTGTTCAGATGAAATAGAGGATCATTTGCTCATGTGCTTCTCCAAACCCAGACTCAATTATAACGGTAAGAACAACCTTCACGATCACGCACTAGGCCACGCTCTTTCTCTCCAGTTAGATCACTGACCCGTTCCTGCAATCTTCAGCTCTCAAACAGAGATGCATCTTCTGAAAAATATCAGAAATAATAAAACTTGAATTGTTTCATGCTGGACCAGCTATGAGCTCCACAGACAAATGTGTTTCTGTTCTTCACGGTTTATTTGAATGCTGGTCTGTTTTGTTGTATAACAGCGCCCTCATGTGTGATCAGCTGACTCCTGATGCGATGGTTTCTCTTTCTGTAGATGATGTTTTGTCCCGGGACTCGGGTGAGTGTTCGATATGTCTGGATGACATGTTTCAGGGAGACACCATCGCTCGACTGCCCTGTCTCTGTGTCTACCACAAAGGGTATGAGAAACCTTCACTAACACAGTCACACACACACGTATATCTGCTGTCGTCTGTGGAAATCATCTCATCTTCTGCTCCTCCAGGTGTATTGATGAATGGTTTGAGGTCAACAGGTCGTGTCCAGAACATCCTACAGATTAACATTAAAACAGGTCAGATCTTAGACACTTTCCACAAATAGCGGTCACCAGTAACCAATAATTACCTAAAAAAAAATTTTTTTTCTATCTGCAGATATGTCCAGTAAAGAAGGGCTCAGCTAATGTTTTTTTACACTAGATGTTAAATGCATCTTCGTCTGAGACCTAAAACCTGCTGTGCCAAATCTAAATGAAATCATGCATATACTTTGTACAGTTCTGTGAACAAACATGAAGGCTGTTTAAACGTAATCTAGCTGGAGCTGTTTATCGATCAGATGGTGGACTTTGGTATTACTGCTTCATATCAGTGGTTTCATGATCCATAACCACAACAGGACTTTGTTGAACTGTTTTTAACTGAAGTAAGAGTTGTGTAGAAAAGACATGAATGTATGGAACGAAGACAGACAGAATGTGAGTAAAGGAGGAACATGAAGGATATAATCAAAGAGATTTTATGTACACTTAGATTTTTAAAATATTAAAATAGATGAACCAGTTGTGAATGTTTTTTGATAAATGCTGTTAATTTTCTTTCTAATGTGCTGCTGTGTATATAATGAGTGCTAGTTACAAACAATATATCGAATTATAATTTATATAAATAAAGTCTAAAGACTCTGGAATGTAAGGACGTGTCCTTTTCTACTTTGTTTCTGAATTACCGTTATTCTGTCCAATTTGTTTTTTGGTGTTTCTATACTAAACATATACTATGTTTATATTGTGTGAAAATGTGTTTATATATATATACACAACTATGCAAAAGTCTTAGGCCGCTAGTATTTTTAACAACAAAAATGGTTTTACGTCAATTATTTCTATCTTTTGCTGCAGTGGTTTAGCACGAAATATCAGTTTACATTTCCAAATATTATTTTTGCCATTAATTGTAATAATCCAGTATTGTAAAAAGTTTTAGTCACTTGTGTAAAATAAGGATGCTTTAAAGAATTATGCCATAAACGGATTTTGTTTATCAATGAACTTGTATTGATGAAATGAAATCAACAGTTGGTGTGATCACCCGTCACGTTTTAAACAACTTTTGTTATAGGTACACTTGCGCGTAGTTTTTCAAGGAGCTTTGCAGGAGGTTTCTTGAAGCCTCTCGGAGATGTTGCTCCAGTTCTTCTGGATCTAGTCTGTCTCAGTTTTATCTGATTCTTTGTCATTCCAGACAGACTGGATGATGATGAGATCAGATCTCTGTGTGGAGCACTGGCTGTTTTCAGACTCATTGAGCATACATAAATCTCTTGTTTATTACAAGTAATGTTTGGAAATGTAAACTGATATGTTTGACAACTCTCCTTACAGGCACCTTCTCCAATGCTTTCAAGCAGGCTCGGGAAACCCCACTGCTAAAAAAAAACTACATTAACACACCTTCACATACAGATAGCTGTCTCTCTCCTTTCATTCATAGCCAAAACGCTTGAACGAGTTGTTTTCAACAAGTTATCCTCATTTCTGTCAGAGAATAATCTACTGGATGCTAACCAATCAGGATTCAGACGTGGACATTCAACTGAGACTTGCTCTGTCACTGAAGCCCTGTGAATTGCAAAAGCTGATTCCAAATCAACATTTCTCATTCTGCTAGATTACCATCAGATCCTCCTGTCCACCCTCTCATCACTGGACATCACAGTCCACTTCACTGGTTTGAATCCTATCTCACTGGTTGGTCTTTCAGGGTGGCCTGGGGTGGGGAGATATCCAAAGCACATAAATTGGTCACCGGGGTTCCCCAGGGCTCGGTTCTTGGACCCCTCCTCTTCTCCACGTACACCACATCACTGGCTCCCATCATACAAGCACATGGCTTCTCCTACCATTTCTACGCTGATGACACACAGCTCTATCTCTCATTTCGACCAGATGATCCAACGGTAGCTGCACGGATCTCAGGCTCATCTCGGCATGGATGAAAGAACATCACCTACAGCTCAACCTGGCAAAGACTGAGCTTCATGTCTTCCCTGCAACTCCAACTCTACAGCATGATTTCACCATCCAGCTAGGTTCTTCTACAATTACCTCATCAAGTTCAGTCAGAAATCTTGGTGTAATTTTCGATGACCAGCTGACTTACAAAGACCACATTGCAAAAACTATACGCCCTCTATTGGCAAAGCCAAAAATGACAACTCCATATAATGGCTCCAAGTAGATAATCGCTGCAGCCCGGAGACCCGCAGGTGGGAGGAGCTTAGGCGAAGAACAGCAAGTGGGTGGAGCTTAGGTGAAGAACAGCAAGTGGGTGGAGCTTGAGAACCGCAGGTGGGAGGAGCTTGGGCGAAGAACGGCAAGTGGGTGGAGCTTGAGAACCGCAGGTGGGAGGAGCTTAGGCGAATAACAGCAAGTGGGTGGAGCTTGAGAACCGCAGGTGGGAGGAGCTTACGCGAATAACAGCAAGTGCAAAATCCCGGATGCACTGCTTCTGAGTAAATTCCACAGAGCTCGCCTCGCTAGCACTTCCTAACATAACCTGTGGTGGGTACACAAGAAGCACAATGAGCATTAAAGTTAACCCACATTTAAAACATTCTCCCCATGCCATCCAAGATGTGCATGACTTTCTCTTGTTGAACATGTACAAACATTTCAAGAATAATTTCTCAGCTCTGTGGGTCTATGCTATGCAAGTAAATGGTGTCCAGAAATGTCAAGGGATGACATTAGGCCAAGTAAATTAGACTTTATTACTATTTTAAAATGAAGTATTCCTTTTAAAAAACACTAGACAAAACACTAGTTTATTCACCAATAATTTACACAACTGATTATTGATTATTATAAGTATTAAATATGTATATATATATATAACATTGTGGATTAGGAGATGTGTTCTAGTGCTTTAGAAAATTACACTGTGAACAGTTTGATCAACTGATTGAAAAAATACTTTAATTGGTAACACCTAAAAAAAAAAACATTTATTTGTAATATATTAAGTTGAAAGAAAATGATTTACCAATTGAAGTATTTTAAGTTGATCCAACTGTTCACTTTTTACAGTGTTTCTATCATAGACTGTATAAAACGGGTATCTATTTACAAAGGTTTAAGACATTTACTCTTTATAAATCAGTGCAGTCCAAACTTTAAAAAACATTACGGTAACACTTTCTATGAAGCCCATATTTATAATGCATTATAATGAATGCATTATAAAAAATACGTATAATATGTTATATCGCCTTATAAATAATCATAACAAAAATTATAAAGCTTATGCATTTGTGCTTATAACTTTTACGATTATGATTATTTATAACACAATGAACACCATATTAAATCTACTTTTACATTGATTATTTAAGATCTGCATAGTATCTTACTACAGTACATCTTGTAATTGGTTACGTGTGGAGTGTTATTTGAGCGTTCCCTGTGAGGCTAATATTCATTCTGATGAGAGCTAGTTAATCATTTAAACTAAAAAAAAGCTATGTTTATATGTTAGGTTACATTTGATTTTGATGTCCCCGTAGTCTATTGACTATAAGCAACTACATGTCAACTAACTCTCATTAGAGTATTAGTAGGCTCAGGTTAGGGTAGATACAATGTTGACGTACTCGCAAAGTTACTTACAGTCCGTTTGTCTGTAGGAGAACCATCAAAATAAAGTGTTAGCATATATTTATCAGACATACTACTAATACTCCAATGACTGCTAGTTGACATGAAGTTGCAGAGTTAACAACAGCTGTCTAAAGGGTACTATCAAAATAATCAAACTGATATTACAATAAAAATAGTTCAAAGCAATCTGATATCTGATCTTATGGCTGTTTGAGAGAATTTTATTTTGCTACTATTGTTACTATACTTATAAGTGGTCATTGATGGCTTTAAGTAAAGTGGCAAGATATGAGACTTATAATACATTATCTATGAGAAATATAATCCATTGTAACTTAAGTGGATGCAACGTGTTCACTGTGTGTTATAAAATCATCATACTCTTAAAAGCTATAACCAGTAAGTATTATAATAAATTCAACTGTTATTTTATATACTGTTTTTTTATAATGCATTATGCATTCATTATAATGCCTTCAAATACCCTTATAATGTATTGTATGGGCTTCACAGAAAGTGTTACCAAAATTATAATGCCTTGCAATTACATGACCTGCTTATGGTCTTCGGTATCCATAACCTGGAGAGCAAATTAGTTGTTTGTAGAAAAAATAAAAGATATTGTCAGGCACATTACAGATTGTAAACTGTGTGTGGTACTAAGAAAACGTTGTACAAAAGCCCCCAAGAAAATGCATTATTCACAGCTTGTAATACTTTTTCGTTTTACAAAACAAACAACAATTGGACATCACGCTCACCTCTTCCACTCATCTACCGATAAAACATCCCACATGACATCAAACAGACCAATCAGAATCTTCTGTTGGTTTGTACAGCCCACTTGCGGCCTCCGTTTATACCCATCTCGTATTGCCTGAGGAAGCTGGCAAAGATTAATGTGGACAAGACCCGGTTGACCCGTTTCTATAGGGCCTTTGTTGAGTCGGTTGTTATCTTCTTAATCTGCTGGGATGGGTCCATCACTGTAAAACAAAAAACAAACTCCCTGTCAAGGTTAATTAAGGTGAGCAGTTGCATCTAAGCAGAAAGGCCTGGAGGAACTTTATCAGAAGCAGATGTTAAGAAGGGTTGAATCTATCCTGTCAGATAGTTCTCATCCTTTACAGGCTGATTTTCAGATGATGTCATCAGGATCACGCTTTAAACTCCCAAAATTGAGAACCAACAGATATAAACACTATTTTGTACCTGCAGCCATTCTGCTTTTCAATTCTAAAAAGAACCATAGATTACTTATTGACTTACTATTTATTGATTGTTTACTGTTTTTTTTATTGTTTATAGCATGCCTGCAAGGTAGGCTGTGTGTGTGTGTGTGTGTGTGTGTGTGTGTGTGTGTGTGTGTGTGTGTGATTTGTACTATACTACCTGTTGCGCAACGAATTGCCCCACTGGGGACAAATAAAGTAATTTGAACTAATTGTAATATTTCTAGCTGCCTCTACAGTTGCCTCTTCATGAATGTGCGTGGTGAGAAATACATGATAATCTACAAACCTGTTGGGAATGTGTGGTATCTGTGAGTGAGCATTAGTCAGGTGAGCTGCTTTCATGTTCCTCATTATGATAAGTAACTATAAAAAGCTTTCTTGAAGTATTTAAAAAATGTAAACATGCATAAGGAAACATTCATTATTTGTAATTATCCCAACGTTCTACAATCTACAACAAAAAAAGGTAACTTTTTAAAAGGTTATATTTTAATTAACATATAAAAATATAATTTCGGTAGAGTTTAAAAAAAAAAATTTGTTCAGTAAGAACCTCCCCACGTTAACATTTCCCTTTAAACAAGTCCATGGAAAAAGCATGTTAAACCCGACAAAGGTTTAATAAATTGTGTATTGATCATGTGAAATACACATTTTAGCATATTTTACTTCAACAAATTTTTTTTAATTAAATTTATAGGACAGTTTTACTAGAGGTACTGCGCTAATGAATTCCAAAGTCTTTTTTAAAAACCCTTGTTTTAAGAACTTATAATGGACAATAAGCCATATTAAACAAGACAAATCTGTTATTTTTATAATAAACTTGTTATTTTGTCTTGTCGTTTAGATCATTTTGTAATGTTGAAAGTCTGAGAGTTTCCATCTGTGAATATTTTAGATTGTCTTGTACATTTAAAAAAATAAATAAAATCAGATTAAGATTTAATTTGTCAAATGGTTGATACCTCATACCCTTCATTTGGGGCATGTTGTCACATTTCACATTCTTTCTCTTTGGGTACATGAAATAATACCACATATTTGTACCAGACATGTGAAATTAATACAGAAACAAATTGAATTACTCTGAACACCATCTGAATTTGGTGTATGACATATGACTTTATCTCTCTCTCTATCTCTCTCTCTCTCTCTCTCTCTCTCTCTCTCTCTCTCTCTCTCACTCACTCACTCACTCACTCACTCACTCACTCACACTCACACTCACACACACACACACACACACACACACACACACACACACACACACACACACACACATAACCAAACTGTTTATGAACTGAACTGGATGAGCTGGATTTTTTTAAAAACCGGATTGGCAACTTTTGTAAACAGAAGTGAAAGAAGTTTTACATCGTGTGCCCTTTTACACCAGGACATACTATAGTTTAACTCACAAAAACGGATTAATAGTAATATTTCTGCTTGCCTCTACAGGATTTACGTGGTGGGGAAGCACTTTATGATGTGAAACCTATGGTAAACGACATTTTGATGAAGTTGAGTGAGCATTTGTCAGGTGAGATGCTTTCATGTGACTTTGTCATTAGTAACATGGCTTTCTTGAAGTATTTAAAAACCTAAACATGAAGTAGCTTACTTGAAGAAACATTACTTTCTCAATCATATTAGGCCCATCATATTAATTTTTTAGGTTGGACATATAAGTCTTATGTAATAAAAAAAGTAATGATAATTTCCTTATCCCAACTTCTACAATTAAAATAAGATAAACGACATATGACTTTATAGTTTATATATTTGAATTATTAGAAATGTAGTAAATGTTGTAAATATAGTTTTTTGCCTACATGTCTCAAACTTAATTTAATAAAATGATTGTGAACTTGACGCTGTCAAATACAAAGAGTGCTGTTGTTACAACCACTGTCATCAGTTTAAAGTCTGTACATATTTATTTACTCAACTAAATTCACTGAAGTATATTGTTTTATAAACTCCCCTGTCAAGAAGCTCACCCCATTTCCCATTTATTCATTTCATTTTAAGCATTTAATTAAACAGTTAAGTAATGTTTCCTCACTGTTTACCTTTTAGTATTTTAAGCAGCAAACAAGTGGAAAAATATTCAAGCAAGTAGCAGTGTAAAGTTAAAGTAAATGTTTGTATTTCAGTGTGTCTGAATTAATGTTTATGACTGAATGAATCATGGAGGAGAAAGAAACATTCAATGAGGATATTTCTCCAGGATTCAGGTATATTCAAACTCTTCATTTTATTTGTCACACAACAGGGTGTTTGCCATGACTGTCAAGGCGATGTTAGTGCTTTTCTCTGTTATATCATGGGACTGAAATAAAATTAGGACCCTGACTGTCTAAAATATGGTCTCTATATATTCCCTTAAATTAAAAGATCCATGTCAATAAATAGATGGACTGGCGAGTGACATGATCTTTGTGCAATGCCATTACTCTTCAACATTTCTGAAGCTTTTCTGCATGTAAAATCTATGAACTGCTGTCTCTATGATCTCTGCTCTATTCTAATGTCTGTAATATATTAAAGTCAATTCAAGAGAGAGAAATCAAACTCACTGGAGTCCAGCTGTGTATCTGTAAAGAGTGATGGCTCTATGAAAGAGCCAGTGAGTTTTGGGCGAAAACACAAATCAGCTAGTCTAGATATGTAAGTATTCTATAAATAAAATGTCAACTCTTTGAATTTTTCGAGTCTAAATCTGTTGTCTTTATTCTGTTTCTCTATTCTATTAAAGTCTATACCACGGTCAGAGATCAAACTCATCGGATCTCAGCTGTGTGTCCATCAAGAGTGATGAGTCTGTGAGAAAGTCAGTAAAATATGCTCTTTTTGATATTTATATAGATATAATCTATATGTACTGAAAAAAAAAATGTATAACCTGAATGCAATTGTAAGTCGCTTTGGATAAAAGCGTCTGCTAAATGCATAAATGTAAATATAATATCAACTATGTTAATCCTTCTTGTGTCTAATCTGTTATCTCTATACTGTTAACATCAATTCCACAGAGAGAGATGGCATGATGGGTCTATGAGAGAGCCGTTATTATTTAGTGGAAAAAACACATCAAGCGATTTGAGGTACACTATTTTACTTTAGACAGACAAAGAGATGACCAGCACACAACAAATACCCTGCATACATGGCAGACATCTTCAAATATGCACTTATCAAACTACAGAAATGGCCAATCAAATTATCAAAGCATTTAAAACTCAGTGAACCCATTAATATTACAGTATAAAGCCCTGAAATATCAAGATTTGAGCACAGGATCGGGTCTCCTCTCACAGCTGGTCCAGAGCTTCAGTCCTGATGTTTGACGAACATCTACTAACACACATCACACTGATAACCTGCACCACAACAATACTGACAAGCTCGAAAACTCCAGATTCAACCAAATTATAGCAGGAATAAAACACAGCTACATTATTACCACAACAACAGATAAAAAATCAGTGGTTAAAATGAATTCATTTCTCTATTTGAGGTTTAGCAACACATACGGGTGCATTTCAATAAAGTAGAATGTCGTGGAAAGTTCATTTATTTCAGTAATTCAACTCAAATTGTGAAACTCGTGTATTAAATCAATTCAATGCACACAGACTGAAGTAGTTTAAGTCTTTGGTTCTTTTAATTGTGATGATTTTGGCTAATATTTAACAAAAACCCACCAATTCACATCTCAACAAATTAGAATATGGTGACAAGCCAATCAGCTAATCAACTCAAAACACCTACAAAGGTTTCCTGAGTCTTCAAAATGGTCTCTCAGTTTGGTTCACTAGGCGACACAATCATGGGGAAGACTGCTGATCTGACAGTTGTCCAGAAGACAATCATTGACACCCTTCACAAGGAGCGTAAGACACAAACATTCATTGTCAAAGAAGCTGTTCACAGAGTGCTGTATCCAAGCATGTTAACAGAAAGTTGAGTGGAAGAAAAAGATGCACAACCAACCGAGAGAACCACAGCCTTATGAGGATTGTCAAGCAAAATCGATTCAAGAATTTGGGTGAACTTCACAAGGAATGGACTGAGGCTGGGGTCAAGGCACAGACGTGTCGAGGAATTTGGCTACAGTTGTCGTCAGAGGCGTCTTACCAGGGCTAAGAGAAGAAGAACTGGACTGTTGCCCAGTGGTCCAAAGTCCTCTTTTCAGATGAGAGCAAGTTTTGTATTTCATTTGGAAACCAAGGTCCTAGAGTCTGGAGGAAGGGTGGAGAAGCTCATAGCCCAAGTTGCTTGAAGTCCAGTGTTAAGTTTCCACAGTCTGTGATGATTTGGGTGCAATGTCATCTGCTGGTGTTGGTCCATTGTGTTTTTTGAAAACCAACGTCACTGCACTCGTTTACCAAGAAATGTTGGAGCACTTCATGCTTCCTTCTGCTGACCAGCTTTTTAAAGATGCTGATTTCATTTTCCAGCAGGATTTGGCTCCTGTCCACACTGCCAAAAGCACCAAAAGATGGTTAAATGCCCATGGTGTTGGTGTGCTTGACTGGCCAGCAAACTCACCGGACCTGAACATAGAGAATCTATGGAGTATTGTCAAGAGGAAAATGAGAAACAAGAGACCAAAAAATGCAGATGAGCTGAAGGCCGCTGTCAGAGAAACCTGGGCTTCACACCACCTCAGCAGTGCCACAAACTGATCACCTCCATGCCACGCCGAATTGAGACAGTAATTAAAGCAAAAGGAGCCCCTACCAAGTATTGAGTACATATACAGTACATGAACATACTTTCCAGAAGGCCAACAATTCACTAAAAATGTTCCTGTGGCTCAGTGGTTAGAGCATTGCGTTAGCAGCGCAAAGGTTGTGGGTTCAATTCCCAGGGAACACACGTACTGATTAAAAATGTATAACCTGAATGCACTGTAAGTCGCTTTGGATAAAAGCGTCTGCTAAATGCATAAATGTAAAATGTAAATGATTTTTTTATTTGGTCTTATGAAGTATTCTAATTTGTTGAGATTGAATTGGTGGGTTTTTGTTAAATATTAGCCAAAATCATCACTATTAAAATAACCAAAGACTTAAACTTCAGTCTGCGTGCATTGAATTCATTTAATGCATGAGTTTTACAATTTGAGTTGAATTACTGAAATAAATGAACTTTTCCACGACATTCTAATTTATTGAGATGCACCAGTAATGTCAACTATGCATCCTTTTCTCTATTCAAATAAATGCTATTGGCTTACCGATGGGGCTCACCTATAGGGGCTTACCGATAGGTCAATTATTTGATTGGCTAATGTTAATTTACAATCATTTTACTTCCTTAATTTGTTCTTAACTTCTTGTACCTCTTGAATTTATGTTCTGTAATCTCTTTACATTTTTCAGTTGTCAGCTTTTCCAAAGCAGATTCAAATCAAATCTGCTGAAGAAGTTTCAGCGTCTGTATGAAGGAACATCAAAGCAAGGAAGCCCAGCACTCCTGAATGAGATCTACACAGAGCTCTACATCACAGAGAGTGAAAGTGGCGAGATCAGTAATGAGCATGAGGTGAGACAGATTGAGACACAATCCAGGAGACCAGCAACAGAGGACTCACCAATCAAATGCAAAGACATCTTTAGACCTTTATCTGGACAAGACGAAGTCATCAGAACTGTGCTGACAAAGGGACTCGCTGGCATTGGAAAAACAGTCTCTGTGCAGAAGTTTATAGTGGACTGGGCTGAAGGGAAAGAGAATCAGGACATCCAGCTCATATTTCCACTTCCTTTCAGAGAACTCAACTTGATGAAGGACAAAACACTTAGTCTTTCAGATCTTCTTAATGTCTTTTTCCCTGAAACCAAAGAAATGGAAATATCCAGTGATGAATGTAATGTGTTGTTCATCTTTGATGGTCTGGATGAGTGTCGTCTGTCTCTAGATTTTCAGAGTGATATAAGGTTGTGGGATGTAAGTGAATCAGCTTCAGTGGACATGCTTGTAACAAACCTCCTTTTGGGCAATCTGCTTCCCTCTGCTCTCATCTGGATCACCTCCAGACCAGCAGCGGCTGATCTCGTCCCCTATGCGTGTGTCCATCGAGTGACAGAGGTACGAGGCTTCAATGATCCACAGAAGGAGGAATACTTCAGGAAGAGAATCAGTGATCAGAGTCTGGCCGATACAATCATCTCACACCTGAAGTCATCAAGGAGTCTCTTCATCATGTGCCACATCCCAGTCTTCTGCTGGATCTCTGCCGCTGTTCTAGAGAAGATGTTGAGTGAAGCAGAGAGTGGAGCGATTCCCAAGACTCTCACTCAAATGTACACTCACTTCTTGATCATTCAGACCAACATCAGACATGAGAAGGACTATGAGAAGAAAGTCAAAGATGAAGACATGATTCTCAAACTGGGGAAACTGGCTTTTCAGCAGCTTGTGAAAGGCAACCTGATCTTCTATGAGGAAGACCTGAGAGAGTGTGGCATTGATGAGACAGAAGCATCAGTGTACTCAGGACTGTGCACTCAGATCTTCAGAGAGGAGTTGGGCTTGTATCAGGGGAATGTCTTCTGCTTTGTTCATCTGAGCATCCAGGAACATCTAGCAGCTCTATATGCACATCTGACCCTTATGAAAAAAAACAGAAATGTGTTTATTACTCTGTCTTCTAGTCCTCTGAAGCATTTAAAGAATGCTTTACATGTTTCATTATCTGAGCTGCATCAGAGAGCTGTGAAAAAGGCCTTCAAGAGTAAAAATGGACATCTGGACCTTTTCCTGCGTTTTCTTCTGGGTCTCTCATTGGAGTCCAATCAGACTCTCTTACGAGAACTACTGACACAGACTGGAAGCTGCTCCTACAACAAAGAGGAAACCGTTGAGTACATCAAGCAGAAGATCAGGAGGAATCCCTTTCCAGAGAGATCCATCAATCTGTTCCACTGTCTGAATGAACTGGGTGATGATTCACTGATGCAGGAGATCCAAGATTATCTGACATCTGGAAACATAAGAGAAACCAAACTCTCCTCTTCACAGTGGTCAGCTCTGGTTTATGTGTTGCTGACATCAGACCAGAAGATGAATGAGTTTGTTCTAAAAACGTTTATTGGAGAACAAAATACTGCAGATGAAGTTCTTCAGAAGCTGCTGCCTGTGGTTAAAGAATCCAGATCAGTTCTGTAAGTCACACTGACAACAATCACTACACTAATAAATTATGATCACATTCATGATTTTAGCATGTTCTTTCTTACCAAATGTTCAAAAGGAGAGGCGTTCACAAAATCGCTGTCAAGACCTAGGGTCTGCAAGCTGTATATGCTCTTATACCAGTGTGATAGAAGTATTGAAGGAAAGAGAAAAATGTTAAACTTTGTTTTCCGTTTGATATACGCATTTAGATTAAATGTGTGTTTCATATGTACGGAGTTAAGCACACAAATTACATGACACCATCATTCATAATTATACTTATTTAATAAATATTGGCATTCTAGATTTGAAACGAGGGTTGCTCTCGTTAATTGTGTTCTAAATTAAATAACTATCAGTGATGCGCATTTGACTAAGAAGATTAGCAACATATGACAGACACTGCTGGACATGTGTGGTGGACAAACAGTCCATTGTTCAGTTTGAACAGGTCTGATGACACAGTAGCTACTGTAGGCCTACAATTGCTCCCACACGCAGCAGCATAGTAGCCTACTGTTCATTTCACATCCTGACCTTATCTCAATCATAACCCCCTTCCGTGGTCTTTCCAACAATATGAAAAATGCATAGAATGTGAAAGAAAAGGCAATTAAGATGTGCATGTTTTAGTGTTTTTCTTTCAATTACATACTACTTAAGAAGCAAAATTGCATAAATTTGGTTTATGCTTAAAATAGGATTGCCAGTCAGTGCCATGCTCAGATATTTTGAGGGGCAGCTGCTCAAACCAAGAAAAGGGTTTAATAAAAGGGAATAACAGTCATAAACAATGTCAGAAATTACCTCTACCATAAAGGGGGAATATTTGCCAGTAAGTCACTGTCTTAATGAGCAAAAGCTCTATTCGGACAGGACTAGTTTTCTTAACTGCATTTGAGTTTCGATTCTTATCACCTGACATCTGCGATTTTCATGTGTTTATTACAGAGGTGGAGGGGCTGTTTTGTACATCTGGGCATTTACCATTAGTATAACAGTTTTACTACAAATACCATGGTGAAGCTAAATGGCTAGTGCCACTGTGTTAAGGGAATAAATTCACTCCTTGCACTACTATAGCAAAACCATGTTAATGTGTGGTTACTTTAGTTTTACTTTAGTTATTTATTTATTTTCGTCTGCATCTGGTGTCAGTTCATCATTAATGTTCTTTAATCTCTACAGGTTGAGTGATTGTGGCGTCACAGATGAAGGTTGTGCTGCTGTGGTTTCAGCTCTGAGATCAAACCCTTCACACCTGAGAGAACTGGATCTGTCACTAAATAAACTAGGAGACTCAGGACTGAATCTGCTCTCTGCTGGACTGAAGGATCCTCACTGTAGACTGGAAACACTGCAGTAAGATTGTATAAAGTTGTCAAAATGTTAATTCTCCTACTACTAGGATTAATGAATGATTTACAAAAAAATACAAAATTAAAAAAAGACTTAAAAGTGTCTTGTCAGGTAACTGAAGATATTTCTTTAATCTTCATTAGGTTCTTTACAAGTTGTCTAATGCCGGGCTCACACTACAGGAGTTTTAAAATCCTAACCGATTATGAAATCTGCCTGCAGCACCACACATAAGGAGAATCTTCGCAGATTTTCTTCCCTCATCTTAAACATGCACACACTACAAGATTTGAATATCGTGGCACATAACACACTACAAGATATTATTAAGGTTATCATGCCAGACGGAGCGCCTCATGTGATCTCACGCAGCAGATCATCATCAATGTTTACATATGTTAGCTAGAGTGCTAGCAGCTTTCTACACTCACCATTCAAATTCACGTTCAAAACTCACGTTCAAAACTGAGGCGAATTCACCAGCGTTTCTCTTTTTACTTTTCGACACATTATATAGACAGTGTTGCTACAAAACTTCAAGACGCTGTTTCCTCCGTCTCCACAGTCCAATGGATCTGTGCAGCAGCTGTTTTGCGGTCGCGCATTGGCTATTGTGAAAGCACTGACGTAATCAGCCATCATCATCCCGATTTACATCCTAAATATCAAACATGTTTGATGTGATCGGGGTGGCCCCGATTTGCGTGCGAGCAAATCGGGAGGTGCAAGGTTCGATCTGTGAATGCCTCACATTACCAGATAATCCGCGTTGAACATCGGGAACGATCAAGGTGCTCCACAAAATTTTTCCTCAGATTCTCGGGAGGGGGAATTCGAGGCTAAATCTGGCTAAAAATCCTGTAGTGTGAGCCAGGCAGAAGTCTGACTTTATTTGACTTGATTTATAATAGTTATACATGTGATTGGATGATACATAAAAATATTTAAAGATTATGATATTTGATATGGTAAAAGTTCATTTAGCTCTCAAATACCCAACTAAAAGTGTGTGTGAACCATAGACTGGACCTATTAATCGCGTTGAAGACTCATGCCGAGTTCACACTGTACGATTTTAGCCGAACCAGTTCCCTCCCTGAATCTGAGACATGATAGTCTTCAACGTCAACATCTTGAACTTCCCTTTATAAAGGAAGAGGTTCAGGCAACGCAGGTCCAGAATGGGTCTTAGGCCACCGTCTATTTTTGGTACGAGGAAGTAGCGGAAGAAAAAGCCTTGTTCGATGTCTGACTGAGGTACTTCCTCTATTGCTCCCTTTAGTAGGAGGGAGGAAAGTTCCTGCTGTAGCACAGAAGCCATCGAGGCGCTGTTTACTACTGTCAGCTGAACCCCGTCGAAGCAGGGGGGATTTCGCCCAAACTGAAGTGTGTAGCCGGACCGAACTGTGCGGAGAACCCAAAGCGATACCCCTGGTAGACGCTCCCATTCATGAAAGAAATGCGATAGAGGAAGCAGAGTGTCGTGATGAGGAAGACATACCTGACTTGGGGTGTTGAGAAGGTCTGGGAGAGGTGACGTCCTCCACCACGAAGGAAAGCCCTCGACGTCCTTGTTTGAGATGATGGAGAGTGAACCACTGGACTGAAAAGTGGTCGACGCGGGGCCCGTACGCTGTAGGAGATAACTGAGTGTGTCTCCTATCACGCAGTCCGCTGGCGGCAAAGGGATGGATGGTAGAGGGGGAAGGCCCGATGTGTCCCCAAACTGCCAGACCGAAGAAGAGTGATGCTGGTGGACTTTCTGCACCCTGAGGGGTGGGTATGACAGATCTGAGTGAGGAGAGCGTGTTGGAGGCGGACAGATATGCTTTAACGGTCTGGTTTCGCCTCTTAGCGTTGAAAAAGCTCTCCTCATCCCAACCTGATGGTTAGGAACGACTCGGAGGAGCCGCTTCAGGTCAACCCACCTGCATGGTCATTGGTGGGGAAATGGTCGAACACGGGCTCCCCAGACCGTGGTCGGGGGAGGATGAGCTGGGGCGCAGCTCCTACCAGTAGACTCCTTTCTAGGTAAGGAGTGCTCTCTAGACAGGGAGGAGGAGGGAGTGGAGTGGTCCCTCATCCTTCTAGGCATGAACTGCTTAAGAGCAGCCGACTGTGTTTTGGCGTAGCGGAATTTCTCCACCACTGAGCTAACCGCCTCTCCAAATAGCCCAGATTGCGAGATCGGGGCATCCAGCAGGAACACCTTCTCCTTCTCACGAATCTCTGTGAGGTTAAGCCACAAATGGCACTCTGCGGCCACCGAGCCAGCCATAGAACGCCCCATGGCACATGCAGTGTGCTTGGTGGCTCTCATGGCCAAGTCAGTGGCCCTGCGCAGCTCCTTGACCGCTTCCGGAGTCAGCCAGCCCCTTCGTCCATCTCTTTGAGGACATCAGCCTGGTAGGCTTGGAGGATGGCCATACTGTGGAGGGCCATACCTGCCTGACCAGCCGCAATGTAGGACTTCCCGATAAGGGCGGAAATGGTCCTACATGGCTTAGTCAGAAGGAGGGGGACGAGACTTCCAAGTAGGTGCCAAAGAAGGTGAAAGGTGGGAGGCTAGAGTGTCCTTGACCACCGGGATGGCGGTATAGCCCTGCTCCACAGAACCAACCAGGTTGGTGAAGTCAGCGGCTGCCACGTTAGTAAGTCGGGAGGAAAAAGGCTGTTTTCAGGATCTGGAGATCTCGTGATGCAGATCACTGAAAAATGGTAGCTTCCTCCTTTCAGAGTTCAGGCAGCTAATGTATGACGACTGAGACTCGCGGGGCTCATCGGGCCAATCCAAAGAGAGTTTCTCAGTGGCGCGGGAAAGCACGTCCATGAGCTCGGAGTAGGCCGCAGAAGGCCGCGCCTCCTGGCCGCTAGGCGGGAAAGCATCAGCTAAAGCAGACCCAAAATCCTCGGAGTCGGAGGCTGCTGTTAACAACACATCATCTAGCCCGAAGAAGACGGTGTCACGTGCCTCCGGGCTAGGATATAAATAATCGTGCACAAATTCTGCTCTGGAGAGAGGGAGAGAAAAGGCGAGGCCCGTCTGCTCACTCTCCATTGCCTCGAGCTCCACATCCGAACCCCAGGTCGCGGATTCACGGAGGGCCGCATAGGCCTCCGGAGCGCGACGGGGAAAAACGTCGGGGAAAAACGTCGGGGAAAAACGGATGACTCCTTATCAAAAACCTAAGCCTCAAGCCTAGAGCGGAGGGTTCTGAGATGGAGATTTGCACAAAATTTAAATTTTGAGATCCTGTAAACCGCCTTGCGTGCATGCGAAAACCCCAAACATTTAACACACTTACTGTGCGGGTCATCACACGCAATAAAGCGAGCACTCGGCGGTTGACAATGGCGATACTCCATGGCACTTCACCGCGAGGAGAACAAGGTTCTGCTGATGCAGTCGCCGAAGTGCAAATGGAGAAATCCACGAAAATTATAGAAAGATTGGGCCAGAAAAATTGCAACAGAAGGGCTAATATGGCCGCTTCGTGAAGGCAGAGAAATCTGAGGAACAGATGGCACGTTCGCCAGTATAAGATGACGCCGTGAGTGTGTCAGGGGCGGCTTTCACGCCATCAGCCAATGAATTGGCATGATTTTATACGGGCTTCAGGCAATCGGGACGCCCAGGGGCGTTCCCAAAGCGTGAAAAGCTCACGCAGCGTTGAGTGAACCTATGATAGAGAACTACATCAGCGATGACCTTCAGCCAATGAGAGACAAATATACAGGGCAGAGGGAAGTTCGGGGAGGAGTTATAGACCAGAATATCAGTATTTTAATAGATATATGTACAATTATATCATACAGAAACAAGCTCAAACATTTGCTTGACCAGCTGCAACATCAGCATAACAGTTACTGCACAATTATTATTTACCTCTCTTTGCAGAACACACAATCCCTGTTCCCTGCATCTCCCTCCTGTATCTATTATCTGTTTTTCTTTTTGTAGCTGGAAATCAGCACACAGACAATTTGCGGGCTATATTTTTTGAATACTTCCAGTCTCCCTCGAGAACTCCGGTCTGATGCACACAGGTTCTCGCGTTATTTCCTTATCACTTCTTGCGTGTGTTTTGTTGTGAAACGTAGTTTTCGGATCAGACAGAGTTGTCGGCGATTCTTCCTATTGTGCAATGTGAAACCCCCTGTCGCCGATCCATCGTGCAATGTGAACACAGTAGCGACTGAATCCTACCCCAGATAGTCACGCACTGTGAAAACAACAGCGATCCGACGAGTTTGAAAATCGTGCAGTGTGAACTGGGCATAAGTCTTTCTTTCTGATTGTGAAGTTCTGTGCTGCAGATTCTGAACCGAGAGACCAAAGAATGTCATTGTTGTCTACAGGTTGCATCATTGTGGAGTCACAGATGAAGGTTGTGCTGCTCTGGCTTCAGCTCTGAGATCAAACCCCTCACACCTGAGAGAACTGAATCTGTCTAGAAATAAACTACAAGACACAGGAGTGAATCTGCTCTCTGATGGACTGAAGGATCCTCACTGTAGACTGGAGAAACTAAGGTACGATTGTATAAATAAAAAAAATCTTCATTCTCCTACTACTAGGATTAATTATTGATACAATAAAACAATAACAAACAAGAGACTTAAATGTGTCCTGTCAGGTAACTGAAGATTATGTTTTTTAAATGTTCATTAGGTTCTTTAAAAGGTGTCTGAGTCTGACATAATTGTACTTAATTTTACTTTAAAGGTTATGATATGGTCAAATTTAAATTTACTCTCAAATACCTTTGTAGAAGTGGGTCTGAACCTTCAGCTGGACTTGTTAAGCGTGTCATAGATTAAAGGGATATTTCACCCAAAAGTGAAAATTCTGTCATTAATTACTCACCCTCATGCCGTTTCAAACCCGTAAGACCTTTATCTTCGGAACACAAATTAACATATTTGTGATGAAATCTGAGTGTTCTCTGAACCTCAATAGACAGCAAGGGTACTACCATGGTCAAGGCACAGAAACGTAGTAAGGACATCGATAAAATAGTCCATATGACATCTGTGGTTCAACCATAATTTTACAAATCTATGAGAATACTTTTTGTCCGCAAAGAAAACCAAAATAACTTTATTCAACAAATCATCTCCTCCGCGTCATAGGCACCAGTATAGAAAGTATCACTATGTGTTCTACATCAGCAGCATCACACACATGCGTCAGTTGAACCACAGATGTCACATGGACTATTTTAACGATGTCCTTACATTTCTGTGCCTTGATTGTGGTAGTACCCTTGCTGTCTATGGAGGGCCAGAGAGCTCTCGGATTTCATCAGAAATATCTTAATTTGTGTTCCGAAGATGAATGACGGTCTTACTGGTTTGGAATGAAATGAGGATAAGTAATTAATGACAGAATTTTCATTTTTGGGTGAACTATCCCTCTAAGTCTCTCTTTCTGAATGTTAAGTTCCTGCTTATCTGAGCTGTAGATTCTGAACTGAGAGACTGAAGTGTGTCATTTTTATCTACAGGTTGAATGTTTGTGGAGTCACAGATGAAGGTTGTGCTGCTCTGGCTTCAGCTCTGAAATCAAACCCTTCATACCTGAGAGAACTGGATCTGAACTATAATAACATAGGAGACTCGGGACTGAATCTGTTCTCTAATGCATTGAAGGATCCTCACTGTAGTCTGGAGACACTGTGGTAAGATTTTATTCATTGAAGATGATGTTGTTTTAATCTTCATTTGATTCAGTTTTCATACAGAATTTTGTAAGATTATGGGATGACATAAAAAAGGTCCTTACATGTTCTGTGACACTGAAATGAACTCCCTCAAGCACTATGTAGAACCAGGCCTGCTCTGTAGGGTGTTTTATTGTCTTTCTAATCACTTCCAAACGGTGCAAAAGAGACAGACTTGCATGAATAATCTAACGCCTTGTTTATATTTGTGTCAAGCACACAAGAAGCAATGAAAGTTTATTGAGATATTAAACTAGTGTATATAATGTATGTGGAATAATGTATTGGGGCAAATATTTACTAGTCCTTATGCCTAATTTCACCAGTAGATTTAAATTAAACATATTACTGGATATGCATTTTCAATGTTTTCGAATTAATACAAATCACTGACATGCTATTTTAAATAGAAAAAAAGCAAAACCATTACAACAACAATATAACATATATTGTAAAAATATTAAATAATAATTTAAAACAAAATGTACATTACAGCATACATGTCAACGATCAAGAGGGCACTGCAAACATCAGTTTTCTCTTCAGCTCTTCTTTTGCTGTTTTTGTTTGTTTGTCGAAGAAGAGTGATGCTGGTGGACTTTCTGCACACCGGACCCTGAGGGGTGGGTATGACAGATCTGAGTGAGGAGAGCGTGATGGAGGCGGACAGATAGGCTTTAGCAGTCTGGTTTCGCCTCTTAGCGTTGAAAAAGCTCTCCTCATCCCAACCTGATGGTTAGGAACGACTCGGAGGAGCCGCTTCAGGTCAACCCACCTGCATGGTCATTGGTGGGGAAATGGTCGAACACGGGCTCCCCAGACCGTGGTCGGGGGAGGATGAGCTGGGGCGCAGCTCCTACCAGTAGACTCCTTTCTAGGTAAGGAGTGCTCTCTAGACAGGGAGGAGGAGGGAGTGGAGTGGTCCCTCATCCTTCTAGGCATGAACTGTTTAAGAGCAGCCAACTGTGTTTTGGCGGAGCGGAATTTCTCCACCACCGAGCTAACCGCCTCTCCAAATAGCCCAGATTGCGAGATCGGGGCATCCAGCAGGAACACCTTCTCCTTCTCACGAATCTCTGTGAGGTTAAGCCACAAATGGCACTCTGCGGCCACCGAGCCAGCCATAGAACGCCCCATGGCACATGCAGTGTGCTTGGTGGCTCTCATGGCCAAGTCAGTGGCCCTGCGCAGCTCCTTGACCGCTTCCGGAGTCAGCCAGCCCCTTCGTCCATCTCTTTGAGGACATCAGCCTGGTAGGCTTGGAGGATGGCCATACTGTGGAGGGCCATACCTGCCTGACCAGCCGCAATGTAGGACTTCCCGATAAGGGCGGAAATGGTCCTACATGGCTTAGTCAGAAGGAGGGGGACGAGACTTCCAAGTAGGTGCCAAAGAAGGTGAAAGGTGGGAGGCTAGAGTGTCCTTGACCACCGGGATGGCGGTATAGCCCTGCTCCACAGAACCAACCAGGTTGGTGAAGTCAGCGGCTGCCACGTTAGTAAGTCGGGAGGAAAAAGGCTGTTTTCAGGATCTGGAGATCTCGTGATGCAGATCACTGAAAAATGGTAGCTTCCTCCTTTCAGAGTTCAGGCAGCTAATGTATGACGACTGAGACTCGCGGGGCTCATCGGGCCAATCCAAAGAGAGTTTCTCAGTGGCGCGGGAAAGCACGTCCATGAGCTCGGAGTAGGCCGCAGAAGGCCGCGCCTCCTGGCCGCTAGGCGGGAAAGCATCAGCTAAAGCAGACCCAAAATCCTCGGAGTCGGAGGCTGCTGTTAACAACACATCATCTAGCCCGAAGAAGACGGTGTCACGTGCCTCCGGGCTAGGATATAAATAATCGTGCACAAATTCTGCTCTGGAGAGAGGGAGAGAAAAGGCGAGGCCCGTCTGCTCACTCTCCATTGCCTCGAGCTCCACATCCGAACCCCAGGTCGCGGATTCACGGAGGGCCGCATAGGCCTCCGGGGCGCGACGGGGAAAAACGTCGGGGAAAAACGTCGGGGAAAAACGGATGACTCCTTATCAAAAACCTAAGCCTCAAGCCTAGAGCGGAGGGTTCTGAGATGGAGATTTGCACAAAATTAGAATTTTGAGATCCTGTAAACCGCCTTGCGTGCATGCGAAAACCCCAAACATTTAACACACTTACTGTGCGGGTCATCACACGCAATAAAGCGAGCACTCGGCGGTTGACAATGGCGATACTCCATGGCACTTCACCGCGAGGAGAACAAGGTTCTGCTGATGCAGTCGCCGAAGTGCAAATGGAGAAATCCACGAAAATTATAGAAAGATTGGGCCAGAAAAATTGCAACAGAAGGGCTAATATGGCCGCTTCGTGAAGGCAGAGAAATCTGAGGAACAGATGGCACGTTCGCCAGTATAAGATGACGCCGTGAGTGTGTCAGGGGCGGCTTTTACGCCATCAGCCAATGAATTGGCATGATTTTATACGGGCTTCAGGCAATCGGGACGCCCAGGGGCGTTCCCAAAGCGTGAAAAGCTCACGCAGCGTTGAGTGAACCTATGATAGAGAACTACATCAGCGATGACCTTCAGCCAATGAGAGACAAAGATACAGGGCAGAGGGAAGTTCGGGGAGTTATAGACCAGAATATCAGTATTTTAATACAATTATATCATACAGAAACAAGCTCAAACATTTGCTTGACCAGCTGCAACATCAGCATAACAGTTACTGCACAATTATTATTTACCTCTCTTTGCAGAACACACGATCCCTATTCCCTGTATCTTCCTTCTGTATAATACGTTTTTTTTTGTAGCAGGAAATCAGCGCACAGACAATTCGTGGGCTATATTTTGTTTAATACTTCCAGTCTCGCTAGAGAACTCCGGTCTGACGCACGCGGGTTCTCGCGTTATTTCCTTATCACTTCTCGCATTTGTTTTGTTGTGAAACGTAGTTTGCAGATCAGACAGAGTTGTCGGCGATTCTTCTTATTTGAAACCCCTGTCGCCGATCCATCGTGCAATGTGAACACGGCAGCAACTGACTGGTAACATAGATAGTCATGCAGTGTGAAAACAACAGCGATCCGACGAGTTTTAAAATCGTGCAGTGTGAACTGGGCATAAGTCTTTCTTTCTGATTGTGAAGTTCTGTGCTGCAGATTCTGAACCGAGAGACCAAAGAATGTCATTGTTGTCTACAGGTTGCATCATTGTGGAGTCACAGATGAAGGTTGTGCTGCTCTGGCTTCAGCTCTGAGATCAAACCCCTCACACCTGAGAGAACTGAATCTGTCTAGAAATAAACTACAAGACACAGGAGTGAATCTGCTCTCTGATGGACTGAAGGATCCTCACTGTAGACTGGAGAAACTAAGGTACAATTGTATAAATTTAAAAAATCTTCATTCTCCTACTACTAGGATTAATTATTGATACAATAAAACAATAACAAACAAGAGACTTAAATGTGTCCTGTCAGGTAACTGAAGATTATGTTTTTTAAATGTTCATTAGGTTCTTTAAAAGGTGTCTGAGTCTGACATAATTGTACTTAATTTTACTTTAAAGGTTATGATATGGTCAAATTTAAATTTACTCTCAAATACCTTTGTAGAAGTGGGTCTGAACCTTAAGCTGGACTTGTTAAGCGTGTCATAGATTAAAGGGATATTTTACCCAAAAGTGAAAATTCTGTCATTAAATGAAGTTTAGACACGTAGTTTTTAAACTAAGTTCGGGAGGAGCACGTCAGATACTCAGGCTAATTAGCACAGGTGGTACACAATCTAGGTAATCAATCCTGGGACATAAATACAGCTGTCTTACCTCCATCTAGTTGACGGTTAAACAGCATCCCTCCACCACCCTTTCTCCACCAATATCACTAGAATTCTAATCACACGGGGGGGGGGGTTCACTGGGTTCGGGCCATTCCCGGCTAGGAGCCCTCCCCCAGGACAGCACGCCTACAACGTATTACCATACACGCCAAATACGCATTACGTTATCGTGCTAGTAGATGTAAGTGTGAAATCGTGAATTACTCACCCTCATGCCGTTTCAAACCCGTAAGACCTTTATCTTCGGAACACAAATGAACATATTTGTGATGAAATCTGAGTGTTCTCTGAATCTCAATAGACAGCAAGGGTACTACCATGGTCAAGGCACAGAAACGTAGTAAGGACATCGATAAAATAGTCCATATGACATCTGTGGTTCAACCATAATTTTACAAATCTATGAGAATACTTTTTGTCCGCAAAGAAAACCAAAATAACTTTATTCAACAAATCATCTCCTCCGCGTCATAGGCACCAGTATAGAAAGTATCACTATGTGTTCTACATCAGCAGCATCACACACATGCGTCAGTTGAACCACAGATGTCACATGGACTATTTTAACGATGTCCTTACATTTCTGTGCCTTGATTGTGGTAGTACCCTTGCTGTCTATGGAGGGCCAGAGAGCTCTCGGATTTCATCAGAAATATCTTAATTTGTGTTCCGAAGATGAATGACGGTCTTACTGGTTTGGAATGAAATGAGGATAAGTAATTAATGACAGAATTTTCATTTTTGGGTGAACTATCCCTCTAAGTCTCTCTTTCTGAATGTTAAGTTCCTGCTTATCTGAGCTGTAGATTCTGAACTGAGAGACTGAAGTGTGTCATTTTTATCTACAGGTTGAATGTTTGTGGAGTCACAGATGAAGGTTGTGCTGCTCTGGCTTCAGCTCTGAAATCAAACCCTTCATACCTGAGAGAACTGGATCTGAACTATAATAACATAGGAGACTCGGGACTGAATCTGTTCTCTAATGCATTGAAGGATCCTCACTGTAGTCTGGAGACACTGTGGTAAGATTTTATTCATTGAAGATGATGTTGTTTTAATCTTCATTTGATTCAGTTTTCATACAGAATTTTGTAAGATTATGGGATGACATAAAAAAGGTCCTTACATGTTCTGTGACACTGAAATGAACTCCCTCAAGCACTATGTAGAACCAGGCCTGCTCTGTAGGGTGTTTTATTGTCTTTCTAATCACTTCCAAACGGTGCAAAAGAGACAGACTTGCATGAATAATCTAACGCCTTGTTTATATTTGTGTCAAGCACACAAGAAGCGATGAAAGTTTATTGAGATATTAAACTAGTGTATATAATGTATGTGGAATAATGTATTGGGGCAAATATTTACTAGTCCTTATGCCTAATTTCACCAGTAGATTTAAATTAAACATATTACTGGATATACATTTTTAATGTTTCGAATTAATACAAATCACTGACATGCTATTTTAAATAGAAAAAAGCAAAACCATTACAACAACAATATAACATATATTATAAAAATATTAAATAATAATTTAAAACAAAATGTACATTACAGCATACATTTCAACGATCAAGAGGGCACTGCAAACATCAGTTTTCTCGTCAGCTCTTCTTTAGCTGTTTTTGTTTGTTTGTCCTGTATTTAGTCATTCATATCAGTTTTACCAGACACAAACTACTGAATATAAGGCAACATACACAGACAACATTGTTCTATTTTTTGATTATTCAAATGTTTTGTTGAACGTTCAACTCTGAAGTAGATGTGCTCTCTGGTTTTCATAACCTGTAAACACTTTCTACTCATTACGGGAGTTTTCCTCATGACAGTGGCTATTTGCACTAAGTGTAAATATCGATAGATGTTTACATTATACATGGATGTTACATTAAGTGAAAACAGCCTATTTTCTTAGCGATAGACGCTATTTACATTAAGAATCAGTATTTTTACTGATATGGTATTTACACTAAATGCAAATAGCTGTAAATTCTATTTACACTAATAATAGGAGTATTTTCCTTGCAATAATAGTAGTTAGATGCTATTACTTAGTGCAAATAGTGCCATATATCTGCACCTCGCTATTGTAGTACATTATAAAACAGTATGCAATAATAACATTCATCACCAAACACCAATGACTTGTACATATGGGTACCGTCATTTCATACACTTCAAAACTGGTGCAACAGAGGTGGAAATACAATTTTTAAATAAATTAATTATGTTTCCATCTTTGTTGCCACAGTTTGTAAGTGCCTTTTTCTCTTCTAAAGAAGGGGGTGTCAGTACTTTTGTCCATATAATGAATGTACAAGTCATTAGTGTTTGGTGATGAGTTTGTGGCTCATTTAAAGTCACACCAGAGGTGTTCAGCTGGGATTAGACCAGTCAAGTTCTTCCACACTGACTGAATCTTCATTTCTCTTTGATTCTTGTCTTATACACAGAGACACTGTCATGTTAGAATAGAAAAGAGTTCTGTCCAAACTGTTGCTATACAATTAGATTCCCTAGAATATCATTATATGCTTAAACATTAAGATTTGTACTCAAGATTTGTATTAAGATGGAAATGACTAAAGTAGTCAAACCTTTCATTAGAAGGGGGTACCAATACTTTTGGCAATATAGTGTGTATCAGTTTCTGTGAAGATACATGCATTCCTACCATGCAACCGGTTAATGTGGATTAAGTCTCTCTCTGATTGTGAAGTTCCTGCTTATCTGAGCTGTAGATTCTGAACTGAGAGACTGAAGAGTGTCATTGTTCTCTACAGGTTGAATGATTGTGGAGTCACAGATGAAGGTTGTGCTGCTCTGGCTTCAGCTCTGAGATCAAACCCCTCACACCTGAGAGAACTGAATCTGTGTGGAAATAAACTAGGAGACTCAACTGTGAGACTGCTCTCTGATCTGAAAGATGATCCACATTATGGGCTGCAGACGCTTCTGTGAGTAGTGATGACTAAAAATATCCATATATTGTAATTGAAATAGATGTTTTCCTTGTACTATAAACAATAGTATTAATCTGTTTATAGTAATTTGATTAATGTTTGAGTATATGAATGACATTTTGAATGTTTTCTGGTCTTCCAGTGTCTCAATATTTGTGTTAAATAGAGACCATGAATTGTTAAATTCACAAAGAAATACAATTTTCATGTTTTTTTTCATTAGTATCATTTTAAAGCAAGAACATAATTAATATTTCCCCACATCTGTCCATTACAATATGTATCACACATTTTTTAAGGTTCAAGGGTTAAAAGTGACAAACTGGATGATTAAATGGGGCTTTTTGACACGATTTATCACAGGATTATATTATCTTAATAGAGCAAAGTTTGTTTTAGTTGTTCTAAAGTGGATAATGCAGTGATATCCCCCACATTTGACCGTCTGTGTTTTATTTACAGGTTTTAGACGTTAATCTGACCTTGTCTGGATCACAAACCCACAGTGATCAGCACATGGATGTGTTTGTGGAACTTGATCCAAAATCAAACTAAGAAACCTATTGTTTCTTCTTCAGAACTGAAACTATAAATATACTGGTGCCCCATTTTACAAGATGATTGTGACGATCGGTGTATCTTCTGTTCAGTTTTTACTAAAAAAAATTCAACCCGACATGTATCTGACATCGGGTTAAAGTCTGGGACTTTATTCATGATTAGGTGACATGATAAGCTTGAAAAAAACAGGTCCTTTCATGCAGGTCATTTCTGGATGTCTGTAATCTGATCCAATATGGAGGTGCCGCTGTAGTTGTTTGTCTCCAGAGCCAGAAGCTTCTGTATGTAGTTTTGAGGCAAGCTGTTCTGTTGAGCCCCTAAACACACAACCTACGGAGAATGAGACGAGATAAACATTCAAGTGAAGAAGAGACTCTTAACTAATACTTTCAATGATAGTAATTCAACTAGACAATCAGAGAAGTCTCATGGTAATCTTGTACATAAAGTAAAAAATACAACTATATTGAAAACATCTGAAAGTTACACACGTTAATATTTGATCAGAGGGGTGAACTGTAATTAAATGCTATGCTTTGGTTTGGTCAGTAAGCCTTAATATTGTACCGTGTACCTTTTTATACTGTGGCGAAGGGGAACAGGGTCTGAGATTGTTCATCTTATACGTCCGGCAGAGAAGTGGCCCTTCCTTTGTTTCCACTTTGACCTCTAATGCACTGTACACACCTTCATGAACCTGTTCCTGTCTGAATCACATGCAAGATGCACAAAACATGTCTATATGCAATATATGGGCTGACTATTTGCCTATATTACTTTTTTATCTTATAAGCATTAAGTTGAAGATGATAGTCTGCCATAGCTTTTTCTTTTTTGAACTCATATACTATTTCGTATATTGACAAAAGTACTAAGTTTACATTTACATGTATGCATTAGCAGACGCTTTTATTCGGGCTATACATTTTTGTCAGTATGTGTAAATAGGTATTTTTCTGTAATGTACATGTAACATGATAATGTGCAGTATACTTTCAAAATCAATAAATGGACATAAAACACTGATATTAGATATATGCTTTACTGTGTGAAAAGAAAGAGTGCAACATCCCGTACAATACTGGTCATGAATATACAAGATGAAAGAGTGATTTTGGGAGAGATCACAATCCCAGGTGACCTCACCGGTCTAAACTGGGCAGGTTTTGTCTGTCTATCCTCCACACGACTCCCCAGACCTCGTCTCCTTCACTCTCCTGTATCGTGGCCACTCCACCGTGCCAAGCACAGTCAGTGCAGTCGCCCGAAAGACCGAAATTCAGCCTGTAGTCCTGAGATACAGCACATCTCTTACAAAGACAGTCATGCTTTGACATGATGCTTTGAGTACTATAGTGCATGTCCATGAACATATCCTATACGATGCCTTTTTTTATATTTAATTTTTTAATTATTTTGTTTAAAATAAAAAAAATCCACTTTTTATGTTATAAATATAAATATATAATAAATAAAACAATTATAAAATATATTTTTTATTCAAATAAATAAAACAATGAGTAAATAAATAATATATACAACCATGCATTGAATAAAATGTCTAAATAAACCATAATATGTAATAAACTATTTTTTCCAAGTAATATTGGATCCGTTGCATATTGAAAGCCACCAAAATGCAATTTCCTTATGAATCCTTTCTGTTGTTTATAGTGTAAGTTACTTGTGATTACAGCGATGGTTAATTCCAACCATTTTACAATTAATGTAGACAATACTTTCAATGTCTATTATTTAGTCATTCTCTGTACGTATCATTCATTAAGTGCGTAATACGTTAATCAATCAAATACTGTTTGTTTACCTGTATCCTGCCGACGCAGTGAAACACCGCGGATGGGTTTTTCAGTTGAAGTCTCTCTTTCAGTAAATTACTGCCAAAAGCAAAGTACATGAAAACCTCACTGGATGACATTTTACTAACGATGTGCCCTAAGCAACGCGAAGAGACGATAACCAAATCCAGAGGGCTTTTATAACCTTTGAAAGCTCGTTTGTTCGGCTAAAAGACAGCTAGCTCAAAGTGTCCGATTCGCTAAGAATTCGTTCTCGTGAGTCGACTCTTTAGAATGATTCACAACCGGTCACTTTCACAGGAGGAGCCTGTGAGTTGGATTAGGATTTTAATTTTAAAAAAGAAAAGTAATTGATATGTTGATAGTTATGTCAACTACATACCGTATTTTAAATAACAATGAAATGCAAACATTTTTTTTTAAATAATTTAATAGGCTCATTCACATGAACCGATTCGCTGAAGACAACTGACCCGTGCAGTTTGATCAATTTTCAAAATAAAAGCCCTAAGCGTTCGTTCACGCTAAAACAAGTGTATAAAACAACGTTTAAGCAATAGAAGTACAATACTTTTTTGTAGTTAAACCAAAGGAAAAATTACTTTGTTAGATCATAACTTTTATGGAAAGTTAAGATATTCGTAACATATTTGAACAACAAAACTTTACTTGATCTGTATTTTTCCAGCATCATAAAAATTGTGATCGAATTGAAAAAATATAAAACATTTTCCTTGTATTAACAACAGAAATGTTTAAATTCAGTAAAAACAATTCAGGACTGACTGCAGTAAATACAGTGAATAAACTGAACGGATAAACTCTGGTATTGTAGTCTAAATTCACTTTAAAAAAAAAAAACAGTAACATCATTCAGACACGTGCAATTATTGCTTAAATAAAAATCTTTCAGCAAACTACACAACTTAAATCAAGGAGTTTATTGACATAAATGTAGAAAAATAACCAGACACCTTTGCAGAAACATCTCTGCCTTATGATTAGTACAAACAGTTCAGCGGCTAAACAAAAGACTCAAAACAGTTTTCAAAAGAAATGAATTTAATGTACAAAATTCAAACAAATGAGCATCAAAATATTTTCTGAATGAAAAACAAAAAATGCTGTACAAAGCGCACAAACGTACAGTGGCTTGAGACATTCATCTCCTCGGACCGCCGCGGCCACGACCTCTTCCTCTGCCACGACCCCGTCCTCTTCCTCTTCCTCCGCGGCCAGCAACTGCAAGACAGGCAGGGAAACGAATTATACATCAGTATCAATGGCTGAATTATAGTGTCACGTAAATATCGATCATTATCGATTAGTCGGGTCTGCCCACAGTGCACGTACAACTTCAGCCGGTTGCTCAAATTACACTGAATAACGCATTTCTATCCACAAAATGCATCTAAAAATTGTGGATGCTGCGGGAGAAGTATGTGATCCAAGCTGCCCACAGCATGATACTTCTTTATTTTGAGCTTTAAGTTAATGCATTAGTGTAAAGGCTTGCCCTGTCAGGCGCTGTGACACATGCGTGTGCAAAAACGTTCAGTTTACGGTCATATCCTTATATATAAACGTCACGAATTCACGCGAGCATTAAAGGTCCGTCTTGACCGGCTGTGTTAAGTTTAATTTACCGAATGATTACCGGCGCGGCGGGCGCATGCACGCGCGTCAGACAGACGAAACACAGAGAGCGGGGTTAAGTTGGTTTTGTTTTCGATATTCGTGACACATTCAGCGATAAACGGCAATAACTCCAAATCAATCTAAACAGTTTTCGCTCGATGTAATAAGCACTAGCCCGCACAAGCCGTCTGAATGTGCATCAAGCCGGGAGAGCTCGCTCTGTGCGGGGTAAGGGACCGAGGGGAAAGTGCACGTTCTCTTCGTTTTTTGCTACAGCTCACTGGGCGGTGTTTTTGTAATAGCTTTTTAGTTAAAGGGCCTATAGACATGAGGCCAGTGTTAATCAATAGAAGGGGACAGTGTACATCTTTCACAACCTTCCATTTTACACCTACTGGTAGAAAAGGGAATCGCATGTCAAAAATGAACTTTCTTTTTGAGATAACAGCATGTAATTGTCTGAATATAAATATGAGACTTTTACAGGATAAAGAAATGACACGTGACTGTGATCAAAGTGAACGTGTTCCTGCAGAACATTCCTCTCACCTTATTATTATTTACATTTTTAAAAGAGATTTAAACTACATACAATTCTTAACAAATGTATGCAAGGTTTGTGCCACTGCTGCTCTAAACTAACAGCATTGGTGATTACCAAAATCATGTTTTATCTTTCTGTATTGGTTAGCTTACGCTTAATTTAGTTACAGTAGTAGGCTATTCCTAATGCTATAATATAATTATTGTTGTTATCTATGAAAGAAAACCAAAACACTTTATAGTGTTTTTTACAGATACCAAATTACAGTCAAAAAGTATATAAAGAATGCAAGCTGTAATGAGGCTATTTTTGTTATTATAAATACTAATTAGTTGTTTCTGTTTGTAATTTGCCCAATAAATGACAATAACATTTTTAGATTTAAACCATTTTTTTGACAGATTCCTGAAATATTAGTTTTCGCTTTATGACAGGTGGTTTAATAAATTAAACACTATATGTTTTCATAGCATTCAGTGTGTTTGAAGGACATGGAGCAGAATGTGGAATAGTGTGTTTTTGGTCAATTTTATTTAATCTGATTAATCGAAAGAATAATCGATTCTCAAAATAATCGTTAGTTGCAGCCCTAGTGTCACGCTGACGAGTTTAGACGATTTCCCAACACTCACCAGCCTCTCTCTTCTTTGACTTGACTTTGGGCTCGATGTCGACCAGCAGCGTGTCCAGAGGAAGACTGTCCGGCAGGATGAAGTAGCGGATGTTGTTGCCACGGATACTGAGAGACTCCAGCTGAGTGGGCTCTCTGTTTTTGAGGGTCATCTTCACAGCTTTGAGGTGAGTGTTCATGCTGACATCCACACCTGTGTACAGGATTCAAAGAGAACATCGGTCAATTCAAGAATTACTCTTAAACTTGAAACAGATACTTTGAATCATAATTACCTGTGATCGTCCCGTGGACCTGTGTGCCATTCTTCAGCTCAATAGTGACTGTTTCATGGCTCAGTTTCATCAAAAACCTGCAGGATCACAATCAAAAACCACTCATCACAATAAACAACTTTACAGCAGCACAAACATCAGACAAGGAGTCTTGTCAAGCCCATTACACAAAGACACAGGCTGGATTTAGGTTGGAATTAATTAAATAAAATGAATGTTTAAAGTACAATTTCACATTTTTGTCTTACTTCTATGATATTTCCCTAATAATATTAATATAGAAAATATCTCTACATGAGTTTTGCAGATTTTATTGTAATAACAAGCAAACAGAAAGTAACTAGCATTCAAAAATGGTTGTTCGTTAACGCGAACGTTACTGCATTTGTTAGATTTAAGGCCCTGCATCTACAAACTGTGTCAAATGCAGAACTTAATTACATAAACCTAAAACTAAACCCACCAATTACACGTTAAAACACAAGTGCATTTGAAACAAGGAAATAATGAAAGGAAAAACCCCAAACAAACACATTCTGATTCATTCATTCATTCCCGCCTGCTGTAGCTAACAGCTAACCAACAGCTACATACAAATCTAACTCCATCCGCCAAACTACAATACACGGCGCTGTGTGTAAAAGAGTATATTAATAATAGAAATATATAGAGGTTTATTACCTGACGAGTTTCATACTGGCGGTGGATTTTAAGGGTAAATCCTCCACCGAAATGAGAAAAAATTGTAGCGCAAAACGACAGAAAAGCGTCGGATGCTACTGGAGCTATGAGGAGAATCACTTCCTGTGCGAAACGGAAGCAGAATCCGTGACAACACAAAGAAATCACCAGAATATTTTTACACATTAATAGAATATATTTATAAAATATTAAATTAATGTTTGTTTAATAGTAAATAAACTTTCGCGTAAACAAAAATACAATTGTGTGTATTATATTTTGATTACAATAATACGTTTAAAAGTATTTATATCCACAGCTGGATTATGGAAGTCCAAAGACGTGTCACAATAAATCGTTTTTAAATGTTTTAAAGAGCGTACAGTTCTTATTCGGCCCAAAAAAGCAACACTATTTGATATTTAAAACGTCGAGTTGACCAATCCTGTAACAGGAAGTGAATCCCGGAAGTAAGCGCTCATTGAAACATCACGTCAAAAGCGAATCGAGCGTTAAATTATAGAAATTAAACACCCGCGCTTCATCCCGAGGACTCATCCGTGACTTTACTCGGGATATGAGAGGATGCTGCAGTGAACCCCGGATCAGATATCAGAAGAAGGACAGTCTGGAGATGTTTTGAACGATGTTTACGCGCGGGTTTAGACTGACGTGTGTTAGTGCGCGTGCATCAGATTTGATTGACAGCATGTTGACGAGCGGCTTCTGCTCATGTGTGTGCTGTGATTGATGCAGTAAGATGTTTCCTAAGACCTCTCTGACGAGTCTGATCGTGGGGGTCTTCCTCCTCTATGTGCTGCACACATGCTGGGTCATGTTCGGGATCGTTTACACCAAACCCTGCGAGAAGCCCCAGAGTGACAGCTGTATCTCTCCTCACCTGGCCGGGAAACCTCGACTGCAGGTGAGACTGAGTGCCATGTGCTGCCCCATGTGAACACGTACTGCTTATTTCCACTCAGTGCATGTCAAACCAGGACCGTGCGGGTCTTTATACTGCCACGTACTGGTTCATGCAAAGATGGGGCTATTCATGAATAAATAACATTACATTGTCCTACATTATCTCAGGGATTTTCAATCTTTTATAAGCCACGGATCCCCAAATATGATCATCCGTGTGCAAGCGGCATCGATTCTACAATTTTAAAGGCATTTGTGTAGTTTGTGTAAAAAAACAATTTAGACTGTACAAATGTTCAGTTTCAACGTTTTCTTACTCATAGTACTGGACTATATATTTACTCATTTATTTACTTGCTCAATTTATTATATATTATACATAATTGTATTGATCAATTATTTATTTTAATCAAATTGATCCTATTTTATATTTTTATTTATCTATATCTTAATACATTTTAATCAATGTTGTTTTTTATCTATTAAGTTTAATCAATTTTTATTTATTTGTCTGTATTTTTCATTTATTGTAATCTAATATTTAGTTATTTATATATATATATATATATATATATATATAAGTTATTGATATAATTTAAACACATTTTATTTATTCATCAATTTATTTCTTTTTTTATCTAATTAATATTTATATATTTTTTATAGTTTTATGTATACATCTATTTATTCATCTTTATCTATGCATTTGTTTATTTAAATCTCCTTTGTATTTATTTTTGTCTATTTATTGTAATCTCAGGTTTGTCTCTTTAGTTATATATATATATATATTCATCAATTTGTATTTATTAATTTGTATTCAATTTATTTTTTAATAACTTAAAATGTTTTACTTTTTATCAGTGTATTTATTTTGATCTCATCCTTAATGCATTTTAATCTAATTTATGTTATGTCTATTTTTATTATGTTTATTTCTAGATTTTTTACATTGCTTATCTTTAAACATTTCCACATTTCACCTACATTAGCAGACATTTATATGTATTTGATGTATTTTTTTAATACATTTTTTAATGTATTTAAAAAAAAAATATTTTATCTATTTATTTAATGGCCAATAATGGACATTATACAGTACAAAATACATTCCAGTAAGCAATACACACATATATATATATATATATATAATAAATGCAACAGCAGTGATATTTTGGATGTGTTCTTCAGCTAAGCGTCTACACTGCATTAAGACCCAATGCTGATGGTGGACACAGTCTGATCCACAGAGAGGAAGAGTTTGATGTCAACACCAGGTTTGAGAGGTAAAAGCATGTCATTTGGTTGATAACTAACACATTTTATCACAGTTGCTCTGTATTTCCATCCTGTATGGCTACATTTGTGTCAGTCAATTATAGGTAACTAGCACACACCAGATCTGCTCTCTCACTGCTGTGCTTCTGTCTTTTCAAGGATAGTCAATGTGTCTTTGCCGAAGAAGACCCGCAAGAACGGCACGCTGTACGCCATGGTGTTCCTGCATCAGGCAGGAGTCTCGCCGTGGCAGGATCAGCACCAGGTGCATTTAGTCACGCAGCTGACCACATACATGCTGCCCAAACCTCCGGAGATCAGCCTGATCACGGGCCAGGACGAGCCGCAGGTGAGGCCACACCCACGCCCTGCATCTGAACAAGTTTTGTTTTCCTGTCAATGAATCTGATTTGTACTCAGAAACCAGATCAGCGAAAGCAAAGCAGCGACTCTGAGCTGGACCGGCCCGTTTCTCACTGGCGTTCCCGTCTGACCGTGAACGTGGTGTCTGAGAACTTCCTGTTCGACCGAGAGGCTCTTCCTGGAGATGTGCACCGCTACATGAGAGTGTGAGTTTATTAGGTTCATTCACATTACACCTGACCTCTGCAGTGACCTTTAGTCCATTAAGGGATGACGCAATACATCTATGAGATAATTGCTGTGTCTTACCACATTTAAAAGCATGTAATATGATTCATACAGTGATGTATGTTTTTCATCTTCCTTCCTGCCTCTTTAATTCTTCGTTACATCCCTGTCCTGCAGATATCAGAGCGGGAAGAAGATGATTTACCTGCCGCTGCTGTTTGTAGATGAGCTGAGCAACAGAGTGAAGGATCTAATGGTGCTGCTTCTCTAATTCTCTGCGTTCCAGTGTTTTTCTGCAGCTGCTGTAGTGAACGTGTTCACAGAGTGCTCATGTGTTTTGTTTGAAACGTGTCCTGCAGGAGATCAACAGCAGCAGCACTGAACTGCCTCTGACCATCTCGTACGACTCCATCGCTCTGGGCAAACTGCGCTTCTGGATCCATATGCAGGACGCCGTGTATTCACTGCAGCAGTTTGGTAAGAATCGCCTGACTCCTAGAGGTCTGCTACCCGACCCGAACCCGCGGGTCCTGAAATACTTCCGGGTTTCGGGTTAATGTTTAATGGATAGCTTCGGGCTCGGGTCGGGTTCGGGTTTGTAGCTAAACCAAAACTATATGCAGAGGCTTCGCTGCTTTCATAGACGCACGCACACACATATCAGAGATCGCGCACAAACAGCACGGAAAGTTTTATTAGTAAAATAGCTTCGACAGGCTACTGACTCGCAAGTCACAACATTATATTGATCTGCAATGAGGCGGCAAAATCGCTGTTTTTGAAGTAACTAAGCCTCATTGCTTGTAGAGAGAGACGCGCAGACGCAGGTTCACATGCACGCGCAACAATCATCCCTCTCTCGCTGTCTGTCTCTCTCTCTCTCTCTCTCTCTCTCTCTCTCTCTCTCTCTCTCTCTCTCTCTCTCTCTCTCTCTCTCTCTCTCTCTCTCTCTCTCCCGCTCTCTCTCTCTCTCTCTCTCCCGCTCTCTCTCTCGCTCTCTCTCTCTCTCTCTCTCTCTCTCTCTCTCTCTCTCTGTCTCGGTCTCTCTCTCTCTCTCTCTGTCTCGGTCTCTCTCGCTTGCTCGGTCTCTCTCTCTCTCTCTCTCGGTCTCTCTCTCTCTCTCTCTCTCTCTCTCTCTCTCTCTCTCTCTCGGTCTCTCTCTCTCTCTCTCTCTCTCTCTCTCTCTCTCTCTCTCTCTCTCTCTCTCTCGGTCTCTCTCTGTCTCTCTCTCTCTCTCTCTCTCTCTCTCTCTCGGTCTCTCTCTCTCTCTCTCTCTCTCTCTCTCTCTCTCTCTCTCTCTCTCTCTCTCTCTCGGTCTCTCTCTGTCTCTCTCTCTCTCTCTCTCTCTCTCTCTCTCTCTCTCTCTCGCTCGCTCGCTCGCTCGCTCGCTCTCTCTCTCTCAAATAAATGATTAATTCATTCAAATAAATACAATCGAAATGTGATTTCGGGTCGGGTTCGGGCTCTAAATTGAACTGTGCCTCTCGGGTCGGGTCGGGTCAGACGATCTCGGGTTCAGTTTTGAGCCCGTGCAGACCTCTACTGACTCCTGGGTAATTAAAGGGAATTAGTCAAGGTCAAATGACTCCGATGTGAAATTAAGAACCACAGTGATTTTATTTATTTATTATAACGGTATGTTATTATTACCAGCAAAAACTTAATTTGAATGAACACCTATTTTCTACAATATTTCTAAAAGTAAAAAAAATGAAAGGATCTTTACAAACATAAAATAAAAAAAATTAGCTTATTAATTCCATTTATTCATTTTTTTATATCATATTTAAAAAAATATCGGCAACTGCAATATCTATTGTATTAAATGAAATGTAATTATTATTTTGAAGAACATTGTGTTTCAGTTCACTGCTAAACACTGCATAACTAATACAGAAAATATAAGTCACAGCAATGTTTTCTTTGCACGCTAGGCTTCACTGAGAAGGACGCTGATGAAATCAAGGGGATATTTGTGGACACCAATCTGTATTTCCTCGCACTCACCTTTTTTGTGGCTGCCTTCCATGTAAGTGTGTTTTACACCGAGCTTTCGAAACGCTGTGCATACGGCAGATGCTGTTTGTATTTGACTGCATTAAAACATGGCTGTTTTTCCAGCTTTTGTTTGATTTTCTGGCGTTCAAAAACGACATCAGTTTCTGGAAACACAAGAAGAGCATGGTTGGGATGTCCAGCAAAGCAGGTGTGTAAACAAGCTCAGTCCTGATTTACACGCAAACGCTTCTACAGAAGAGAAAGACTGTTTTGTGTTTGTGCAAATATGGTCACATGAGCCAAACGGAACTAAATGCAAAAGACTTTTATTATGTATTATAATCAGGATTCAATGAATTCATTGCCATTTAAAATAAAAATACATGTAAATTTAAAATATAAAAAAAACTTAATGTATTTTATTTCATCTAGTGGCTATGTCAAAATGTAAAAAACAACTAAACTGAAGTAAAAAATAATATAAACTATATATAGCTACTAAAAAAAACCTAATAAAATGACAAACGGAACAAAATTACTAAAAAATTTAACTTGAAATAAAATGCAAGTAATTGTAAAAACTCAAAATTAATCAAAAATATAGTTAAAATAACATTTAAATAATATAATATCACTGATATTTTATTTTATAATTTATAAATAATTATGATACTGAATGCACTTTACTTTGTGTTTTCAATTTTTATCTTGTGAAATTTTTATTAAAGTCATTAAACTGGAATTTATAAATATAATGTATGTACATTATAGTAAATAAATATTCTAGAAAAATAATATATTTTAAGATATATATTAATTTGTGCAGTCAACGATTAATCACATTCAAATTAAAAGTTTTTGTTTGCATAATATACGCGTGTGTACTGTGTATGTAAAGACACACACATACAGTATATATATTAAAAATATTTACATGTCTATATTTATATAATTTATATTATAAATAAATACATTTAATATATAAACATAACTTATTTGTCTGAAATATATCATGCATGTGTGTGTATCTATATATACATAATAAATATACACCATACACACACATATATTATGTAAACAAAACTTTTATTTTGGATGTGATTAATCATATGACAGCAATAATATTAATATTATATTTAGTTATAATATAGTGAATTATCCTCTAAGTATTTACATTTATGCATTTAGCAGACGCTTTTATCCAAAGTGACTTACAGTGCATTTAGATTATATATTTGTTATCAGTATGTGTTTCCTGGGAATCGAACCCACAACCTTTGCGCTGCTAACGCAATGCTTTACCACTGAGCCACAGAGGAACACAGTTTACAGTTTCAAATATAGTTTTATAAACTATGTACAGTTTCAAATATAGCTTCATTATGTTTTGATAACGGTTATAAATTTGTTATCAGTATGTGTTTCCTGGGAATCGAACCCACAACCTTTGCGCTGCTAACACAATGCTCTACCACTGAGCCACAGAGGAACACAGTTTACAGTTTCAAATATAGCTTCATAAACTATGTACAGTTTCAAATATAGCTTCATTATGTTTTGATAACTGTTATAAATTTGTTATCAGTATGTGTTCCCTGGGAATCGAACCCACAACCTTTGCGCTGCTAACACAATGCTTTACCACTGAGCCACAGGAACACAGTTTACAGTTTCAAATATAGCTTCATAAACTATGTACAGTTTCAAATATAGCTTCATTATGTTTTGATAACTGTTATAAATTTGTTATCAGTATGTGTTCCCTGGGAATCGAACCCACAACCTTTGCGCTGCTAACACAATGCTCTACCACTGAGCCACAGGAACACAGTTTACAGTTTCAAATATAGTTTTATAAACTATGTACAGTTTCAAATATAGCTTCATTATGTTTTGATAACTGTTATAAATTTGTTATCAGTATGTGTTCCCTGGGAATCGAACCCACAACCTTTGCGCTGCTAACACAATGCTCTACCACTGAGCCACAGGAACACAGTTTACAGTTTCAAATATAGCTTCATAAACTATGTACAGTTTCAAATATAGCTTCATGATGTTTTGATAACTGTTATAAATTTGTTATCAGTATGTGTTCCCTGGGAATCGAACCCACAACCTTTGCGCTGCAAACACAATGCTCTACCACTGAGCCACAGGAACATAGTTTACGGTTTCAAATATAGCTTCATGATGTTTTGATAACTGTTGTAAATAATTGTATAGGGTTGCATCACTTTTTGAATGAGTTGGCATGTATCCGATGACTGTGTTCCTCAGTGCTGTGGAGATGTTTCAGCACCATCGTGGTCTTCCTGTATCTGCTGGATGAACAGACCAGTCTGCTGGTGCTGGTTCCTGCTGGGGTCGGCTCTTTGATCGAGGTACGGACCGTCTTTATTGTCATCTGTGCTGCAGACGTCTTTGGATCAGGTGAACGTGCACCTGCAGCTTTTGTCTTTGTTTTTCAGGTCTGGAAAGTGAAGAAAGCTTTAAAAATACACGTCATCTGGAGAGGCTTGACTCCCGCGTTCCTGGTACACCTTCTCTTTAACACAGTCTTGTTTCTCAGAGTTAACCGTGATCGTTCTCTAACTGTAAACCGTTCCTGATCTATCCTTCAGTTTGGGAAGATGGATGACTCGGAGAAACGAACGGAGGAATATGACACACTGGTGAGTCAAAGCTCAGTCTTCTGGTTCTGTTGAGATCTGAATCTGAAGATGTCTTTGAATGTTGTTGGTCTGAGCAGGCGATGAAGTATCTGTCGTTTCTGCTGTATCCTCTGTGTATCGGCGGAGCCGGTTACGCTCTTGTGTTTGTCAAGTACAAAAGGTAAAACCGAGTATTAAACCTTTTATGTTTTTACTGAAGAAGTTAAGTTGCACAACTGATGAATATTTGTGTTTATACAGCTGGTACTCCTGGATTATTAACAGTTTAGTCAACGGTACGTTTCATATGGTAGCTTCATACGACTGATTCGTTTAGAAACATTAATGATGGGAATGTAATGAGCGTTGTCGCTCTGATTTAGGGGTGTACGCCTTCGGATTCCTCTTTATGCTGCCTCAACTCTTTGTCAATTACAAGGTTTGTTCAGTCCAAAATACGTATTGCATTCAGAATAATGAAATCATGTTTGATTTAATAACAATGCATTTGTGTTAACAGCTGAAGTCAGTCGCTCATCTGCCCTGGAAAGCCTTCATGTACAAGGTGAGGTCTGACGCGGTTTGCATTATTAATGCATGATATATGAAGAAACAATATTTGGCAGATAATTCAATTTTAGAGTAACAAGACCGACATGGTTCTGAATTGAAAAAAAAAGAAAATGTAATATATACAATATTTTAAAATATTCAGTTTTATAAAAAAAAAAATATTTTGAACTTTTGAAACAATTCTCCATATTTACTATTGTGAATTAGGCATTATTTTATATACATTTTGATTATTTTTTAAATAAACCAACATGAAATCCAACAAATGAATAAAGTAATGTACCTCGTCAGACTCAAAAATGAAGTTTTGATCTAGTTACAGTAGGAAATGTAATAAATATCTTCATGGAACATGATCTTTACGTTATATTCTACTTATGACTGGTTTTGTGGTCCAGGGTCACATATATATAATTTTTTTGTCTCCTATTCTTTTAATTATTTTGTATCTAAACAAACTCTTTTTCTATGCAACAGGTATCAGATTTCAGTTTTTTTTCTCTACATAACCGTTTTCTATATTATTTTGTAAATAAAACAACATAAAATCTAACAAATTAATAATATATCACTTTAGTTGTCAGACTTAATATATTATATATTTTATATTATTTTTTTATTTATTTTTTCCTTTGCAATGGGTATCAGATACATACGACGGCGTTTTAGTGCCACATTAAAAAAAAAAAAAAATCTAAGATTTCGATAAAGTCGAAACACTTCGAGAATAAAGTCGAAACACTTCGAGAATAAAGTCGAAACACTTCGAGAATAAAGTCGAAACACTACGAGAATAAAGTCGAAACACTACGAGAATAAAGTCGAAACACTACGAGAATAAAGTCGAAACACTACGAGAATAAAGTCGAAACACTACGAGAATAAAGTCGAAACACTACGAGAATAAAGTCGAAACACTACGAGAATAAAGTCGAAACACTACGAGAATAAAGTCGAAACACTACGAGAATAAAGTCAAAACACTTCGAGAATAAAGTCGAAATGTTACGAGAATAAAGTCGAAACACTACGAGAATAAAGTCGAAACACTTCGAGAATAAAGTCGAAACACTACGAGAATAAAGTCGAAACACTACGAGAATAAAGTCGAAACACTACGAGAATAAAGTCGAAACACTTCGAGAATAAAGTCGAAACACTACGAGAATAAAGTCGAAACACTACGAGAATAAAGTCGAAACACTACGAGAATAAAGTCGAAACACTACGAGAATAAAGTCGAAACACTACGAGAATAAAGTCGAAACACTACGAGAATAAAGTCGAAACACTTCGAGAATAAAGTCGAAACACTTCGAGAATAAAGTCGAAACACTTCGAGAATAAAGTCGAAACACTACGAGAATAAAGTCGAAACACTTCGAGAATAAAGTCGAAACACTACGAGAATAAAGTCGAAACACTACGAGAATAAAGTCGAAACACTTCGAGAATAAAGTCGAAACACTTCGAGAATAAAGTCGAAACACTTCGAGAATAAAGTCGAAACACTACGAGAATAAAGTCGAAACACTTCGAGAATAAAGTCGAAACACTTCGAGAATAAAGTCGAAACACTTCGAGAATAAAGTCGAAACACTTCGAGAATAAAGTCGAAACACTTCGAGAATAAAGTCGAAACACTACGAGAATAAAGTCGAAACACTACGAGAATAAAGTCGAAACACTACGAGAATAAAGTTGAAACACTTCGAGAATAAAGTCGAAACACTACGAGAATAAAGTCGAAACACTTCGAGAATAAAGTCGAAACACTACGAGAATAAAGTCGAAACACTACGAGAATAAAGTCGAAACACTTCGAGAATAAAGTCGAAACACTTCGAGAATAAAGTCGAAACACTACGAGAATAAAGTCGAAACACTACGAGAATAAAGTCGAAACACTTCGAGAATAAAGTCGAAACACTTCGAGAATAAAGTCGAAACACTACGAGAATAAAGTCGAAACACTTCGAGAATAAAGTCGAAACACTTCGAGAATAAAGTCGAAACACTTCGAGAATAAAGTCGAAACACTTCGAGAATAAAGTCGAAACACTTCGAGAATAAAGTCGAAACACTACGAGAATAAAGTTGTAATATTTCGAGAATAAACTCGTAATATTTCGAGAATAAACTCGTAATATTTCGAGAATAAACTCCTAATATTTTGAGAAAAATCACAGAATTGCTAGAAACAATGGATGTGGAGGATTTGGTTCAATCCTACTTTAGATTAGGATTTAGCAATAAGGAAATTCTTTGTCTTTTGGCGCATCAGCACGGAGTTATAATTAGTAAAAGGACACTGCAACGGTTATGTAGGAAACTTAATTTATTCAGAAGAAAAATAACGACGTCGCCAGTACTTCAGCCGGGGTCCCAACGCGTTGTGGCATTATGGCATATTCGGAGACGTCGAGCGCGCCGAAGTTCAACTCCTTCAGGGTCGATTTCTTTGATCACCATCCTCATAGTCTCTTGAGAAACAACATATCCTCTTCGACTAGCACGCAGATGTAACCATCGACCACTGGTCGCCATCTCAGACTGCACAAAAGAGGCAATTTCCTCAATGTCTGTCAGATTTTTTCTTCTGAATAAATTAAGTTTCCTACATAACCGCTGCAGTGTCCTTTTACTAATTATAACTCCGTGCTGATGCGCCAAAAGACAAAGAATTTCCTTATTGCTAAATCCTAATCTAAAGTAGGATTTAACCAAATCCTCCACATCCATTGTTTCTAGCAATTCTGTGATTTTTCTCAAAATATTAGGAGTTTAATCTCAAAGTGTTTCGACTTTATTCTCGTAATCTTAGATTTTTTTTTATTTATGTGGCACTAAAACGCCGTCGTAGATACATGCAACTTTGTAACGAAACAGTTCTTCATATTTCCTATTGTGCATAAATATATTTTTAAAGTCTATCAGTTTAATAAAATGTTCTCATATTAGTTGTCTGATTTAAGTAATTATTGACACAAACGTTCTCGATAGCTCTATAGATGTGTTTCAGTAATGGCTCTTATGATTGTCAACAGGCTTTTAATACGTTCATCGATGACATCTTTGCGTTCATCATCACGATGCCCGCGTCCCATCGGTTAGCGTGTTTCAGAGATGACGTGGTGTTCCTCGTATACCTCTATCAGAGATGGTGAGAAACACCGGTCCAGAGCTGATGTTTAGACTCGTACAGATGTTACATGAGATGTTGATGTGTTTCAGGCTCTATCCGGTGGATAAAACCAGAGTGAACGAGTACGGCGTGTCTTACGATGAAGAGCCCAAAGGAAAATCCCATAAAGACTGACATCCAGCTCAGCATCATCTTACGATCCGCCATCGGCTTCAATAACGAGGGACAATACTGTATTTGTCTCTGAGCTCAGATGTGCTCCGCTAACCAGAGACATGTAACACTCGACTGAGACTTGCTCTATCTCCTTCAATTATAGGACAAGACGGTAAACTATGAAAAGCTTGGTTTCGTTTACAGTGTATTTGGATGGGACCTTTTATTCAGTCTCATAGTGTTTTAAGACCATACCACAAGGGTGCCAAAAGACCAGTTTCAGATGAATTGTGATTTGTTTTGAATATGGATTCATTTGAGTAACATGACTGTTGTTCAGAGAGAATGATGTATTTTTGTTTTTGCGTTTCATTCCATTAAAAGTGTTTCTGTGATTCAACTGCTTAATTACAGAGACTTAAACCGTTCATGACTTCTACCGCCTTCATTTCTTTGTGTAGCTTTTAAATCATTGAACTGTTTGCCTACTTAACCACCAGTGGTTTATAAGAATATGGGTTTTAATAAACATAATGTACTTTATTTACAAGATGAGAGACAGTACCACAGACATTAAGCTCTCGGATGCTGTTTGCAATACTAATGCATGGTGTATGAAGAAAATATTTTGGCAACTAATGGCGCTTTTAAAGTAGCCACATGGCTCTGAACTGAAATATATATATATTTAAATAAATTATTTATTAATATATTGTTTTTAACAATTATCCCTACTTCTATTGTGCATTATGCATGATTTTAAGTACATTATTATTATTTAATAATAATAATAATAATTATTATTATTTAATTAAAATAACATAAAATATAAGAAATAATATATCACAATAGTTGTCAGACTCAATACGTTATATATTTTCATATAAAATTAGATTATTTATAAATATAAACACGTACATAAAGCAAAAAATATACTGTGCTATTGCCATGTTTTTTTGTAAATAGTATATTTAGTAGTATCTGCTAAATATCATGCTATAGAATATGGTAATTTTATACTACCATAGACCAACTAACTATTCTTGAAATCATTAGTGTTTTATTTTTCTGTTGTTTTATATACTTTTTAAAACAAAGTTTGATTTTAATGTTTTATGCATTTGCCTGTTATATATTAATGTTGTACCTCATAAACACGCGGATATACAGAATAATTGACAGAAGAGATGAGCCAATCACAGCTGCAAGCCTCTACGCAGGTCCCGCCCACTTAAGTGACGCACGAGTCTATATAAGTCATCGCTCCGCCCTCCGCCGGCCCTTTCCGCTCACTGACATCGCTGTGTTTGAGGTGCTCGGTTCTTCTCACGAAGCTAAGGCCTTTGAATCCGGCGACTAGCACCGTCAAATTTAGGCATCCACGTCTAAAACCTTAACCTGCTAAAAGAACAATGGCATCTGTGTCCGAGCTGGCCTGTATTTACTCCGCTCTCATCCTCCATGATGATGAAGTTACAGTCACGGTGAGTGTGATCGGTTTGAGCCGCGGGATGAACATCCGGGACGTTGACACTTGACACTCCGTTTGACGCTTCTGTGGTTTTTGCGCGTTTTACATTTCCATATAGCTTAGTTTATTATTTACAGGTCCAGCGTGTTGTTAGAAGCTTAATCGTATGTGTTTATACGTGAAAACCACAGTTAGAGCGCGTTGTGTTTAACTAGTAAGTTACAGAGAAGCGCGCGTTTTCTGTGGTACTGATTGTTAGTTTATTTTACACTGATTCAGGGCAGCGTAACGTTAAGTGTTTTACATGGTGAGACTGTGATATTTATCATACAGTATTATCACAGTGTAACATTTCTGTTCCATGATAATGTTGCAGTACTGAAGTACATTGCATGATGGACCATCTGTTGACCATTATAATACATATATCATGGTGTATACATCCGATAACGTTACTTTACTTTGGTATTGTTACTAGAGTAATATATAACCCTGGACAGCAAAACCAGTGTTGAGGGTCACTTTTTATCTGAAAGCTGAATAAATAATATTTCCATTGATGTAAGTTATGGTTTGCACTTTCAAAATCTGTAATCTGAGGGGGGGCAAAAAAAATCTAAATATTAAGAAAATCGCCTTTAAAGTTGTTCAAATTAAGTCGTTAACCATGTATATTACTAACCAAAAATTAAGTTTTGGTATATTCATGGTAGGGCATTTACAAAATATCTTCATGGAAACATATTCTTTAACTTACCTGATATCATAATGATTTTTGGCATAAAAGAAAAATTAATAATTTTGACCCATACAGTGTATTGTTGGCTATTGCTCCAAATATAACCCAGCGACTTAGACTGGTTTTGTGCTTCAGGGACACATATAATAATGTACTCTGCTAGTACCATGATATTAGCATCTGCTATTTGTACTGCCACAGAGTACTGATTCAGTGATGAACTGATGTTTTGATTGTTTCTGCAGGAGGACAAGCTGATCGCTCTGATCAAGGCCGCCAGTGTGTCCATCGAGCCCTTCTGGCCCGGTCTCTTCGCTAAGGTGCGTGTATTTCCCAGTCCGTGATGGAAACTATTCAGGCTGTAGTGCATCTTGATTCTGAGCTGTCTGATGTCACTTCCTGTGCTCAGGCTCTGGCCAGCGTGGACATCGGCAGTCTGATCTGTAACGTCGGAGCCGGTGGTGGAGCCGCTCCGGCCGCCGCTGCTGCTGCTGCTGCTCCTGCAGGTGGAGACGCACCAGGTAACCTCTCGCTCTCCTTCAGATGCTTCCACGTGTGTTAGAGTCAAACACTGAGATTCATTGTTTTCTGTTTGCATTACAGCCAAAGAGGAGGAGAAGAAAGAGGAAAAGAAGGACGAGTCTGAGGAGTCTGATGACGACATGGGCTTCGGTCTGTTCGACTAAAGCATCTCTTTTAATAAAAAACTTTGAGACTCTCAATACTGTGTGTGTCGATGCTGGATCGGGGTTATGTTTTAGTCAACCATTCACTTGTCCTAAAGAATTTACATTTCTTTCCTGAGTTTTAAAACCATAATGAGATAATATTTCTTCATTGGTTTTTAATAGAAGTTCAAGCGTGTTTTGACTGACGCTTTACAATAATGGTTCATTTGTTAGCATTTGACAATTACATTGGATAACACAAACTCATTTAAAACAAGCATTTTGTAACCCTCTGGTTGTGTTCGGGTCAAATTGACCCGAAAAAGATTTTCTTTTTCCCGAAAATACTAGTTAACGTTATCGCATTGGACTCAAACTTACTGACTTTGTTCACATAGGGTATAAGTACTTCTCATTAATTAAAAAAATTGTAATTTTTTTGTGGGTTTTATTTCACCTAGTAACACTTGTGGTGTTCCCGGTCAAAAATGACCGGACTCCAAACAACTGCTTATAAATCTGTCATAATGCTATATTATCACCAAATATTGGATTTATTCTTTTTGTCAACTTGTTTTCTTTCATTTAGGACTGGTTTTGTGTTTCTATTTGCATCTGATTAATCGTAAGCCTCATTTGTCTGAGAGTAGGTGTCTCGTTTTTTGAGTGAAAAAAGCATTTTTTATGAATAATTTTCACAATATGAGAGAAAAAAAATATGAAAAATTGCACTGTTTCACACACTAGTGTACTTTAATATTTAATCAGGAAGTTTGCTAATTTTCATAATTGTTTAACTCATATTGTGAATATTATTCATAAAATGCTTTTTTCACTCAAAAAACGAGGTACCTACTCTCAGATAAATGAGGCTTACGATTAATCAGATGCAAATAGAAACACAAAACCAGTCCTAAATGAAAGAAAACAAGTTGACAAAAAGAATGAATCCAATATTTAGTGATAATATAGCATAATAACAGATTTATGATCAGTTGTTTGGAGTCCGGTCATTTTTGACTGGGAACACCACAAGTGTGACAGGAGTCCGAACACAACCAGAGGGTTAATCTTAATGTTACCTTTGGTATTTAATAGACTACTCAAAAGTTGAATGTTAAGTTATGTTAATAAAAATGCAGCTGCTCATATATACAGTTACATATATATTGCTCATTAATATTAAGGCTTTTAAATGTTGCTATTTCTGCTGTGCACTATCTCGTGCTATACATCAAACTTTATTGCATGTGGTGGATAAACAATCCACTTTTCCTTTAAAAACAGAAAATACATTAATCCTTTGTGTATGAAGTTCTTTAAGAAAAAAAAGCTTAAATCAGCCAGAAGTGGAAGTCTTCACATCCGTGGCGTTCTGCAGTGTTTTGTATATTGTTATAGGAATAACTCCACCTAAACTAACTTGTTCTGTATTATTTAAATATGTATTAATCTCTACTGAAGGAGTCATTTTTACTTTACAGGCCAGTGCATTCATGTAGCGCTGGGATTTTCAGAAATTTGCATTTATTAATTATACATTACTGTCATTCTTTTTTAAAGACTGGTGAATAATCAAGAGACTAATTATGATTATTTTGTCCACGACTATAAAGCTTACCATTTTTCTTAATGCAAAGGGAGTCATTTTGATACAAACCTGTAATATCAATATATGTATAATTGATGAAATCCCCCCAAAAAGTATTTAAATATTTATTTACATATTTGATCATGATTTTCGACGACTGGTTTCAGTTAATAATTTTCATTTCAGAGCAAGACTATAATTTTTTTAGCTGCATTTTCAAACAAAATAAATGAAAAAACTGATACATTAATTAAATTGAATAATTTTAAACAACATCCAATACCTTTTATTAATCACCGAACAAGTTCAATCAATCAAAAGGACTAACAACAATCCAGCAGAAATAACACCAAGACACATTTAGATAAAGATAACATTTTATTAGTTAAAAGATCTGTACAGTTGTTCTTCCTGAGAATAATTTATATCAATGACAAAATGGATTCCACGATTGTTCTGTACACAAAAGTAATTCTAGTCCGAACTCAACCCTAGTGTGTGGTAAAGAAAAACAACGTGACATGATTTGACAGAATGAAGTGTCTTAAATGAATTCAGAAGGCAGCTTCGATTATATCAACATGTGCTTCAAGTGACTGATATGTGACTATATTGGCATCGGAATGTCCCTCTGTTTCATACAATATCTGATTCCTTTGATTTAAACTCTGTTAAATACGACTGGTTTGGCTTCGTGAGTCGTGTCCCCTGAGTTTCTCAGAGCACCTTGATCACTGAGATCAACTGTAGAAAATCATGTGATCTTTGGAAAAGCATTGTTGGAGTTCATTAGCTTCCAGTTGCAGATTCTCCAGCGCTGAGAAAGTTAAGACCAACTTCATGTCTGGATACAAAATAAAAGACGCTATCCTCCAGTCTCTACTCTAAAGGTGTTTCCCGCTGATGATCCAGCATCAGTGCGGCCGGCCGTGGCTCAGCATCTTCAGCCGCGCCTGGTCGATGACGTCCAGCAGGTTCTTGGCGTCCACGGCGAGCGCGTGAGCCGCGGTCAGCATCTGCTTCTTGTAGTCCTGCTGCAGGCTGGTCAGGACGTACTGCTGCGCCAGACGCATCTTACCGATGAGCTCCGCCAGGTCCGAGTTCAGCAGCTTCTGGGCCATCTCGATCTGAGACGCAGCAACACACACGTTCAGTTCACTGCTTGATTCAGATACAACCGCGGTCAAGAAAAGAGGAAGCGCTAAAGATCGCCGTGCAAAATAAACGCTTGATGGTTTAAACGTGAAAAAGAACAATGTAAGGTAAGTATTCGTTTGGCTGCTTTAACTCGATTTTTTTTTTTTTTCATTGAAATATTACAATATTATTTTGTATGAATACACAACATAATATTAATTATTTTTTTTACTATTTTATTTATTAATAAAAAAATATTATAATATAGTAAAAGTAGTAACAATAAAATGTTATAATAACAATATTGAATAATTATATATAAAATAAATGTAAATTAAATAAATATGTATTTATTATATTATTTTGTCATATTAACATGTAAATCCAAAGATTTTGGGCCATATGGTCTAGCCCTACAAAACTGAGTTTTTCCCCATATTTTAAATAATCATAATTTTTAAGGGGGGGGGTGGTTCTGGGATTTTCCCCGAATCATGCATCCTGAATTTACAATATCATTTATTGTAGCTGGAATAAATAATATAAATTAAATAATTACCTTTATAATAAAATTGTATTTATTTTTATTATTCATGTGAATTAGTCTGGATATGAAATCATACACATTTCAGACGATAGTATGCCAATCGTTTGTTGGAGCAGCTCCAAAATATTGATATTTTATATTACATATATAGATTTTTTTTTTTTTTAATATTGCTATATATATTTTATTTTGTATTGCCGTTTTAGCTTGAATTCAGTATTTATTTAATTCTTGTTAGGAATTTGAGTTTATTTTAGTTGTAATTTAAATGTTCTTTGTAATCTTATATATTTTAATTTAATCATTAGGTTTAGTTTTAGTTGATGATAATAACATTGCAACCAAAATAGTACATGAAAATATATAATAGAGTAGTATGAAGGGCTGCAACAAATGACATATATATCAAATGTAATCTCTAATAAAATGATTAATTCAAAGCAAATAATGCAATGGTTAATGCCACAACAATCATTGAATCGTTAAATAACTAAATGTAAAAGTGAATTGATTTCATTGTTGAAAATGGGTTTTGTCCCTAGCAGAATGGAAACACACTATTCTGGAAACAGATTGATGATGAGTGTGAGAGTATAAACACAGTGACCTCTGACCTCTCTGTGCGTGCTGGCCGGTAACACTGGGATGGTCTCGTCCACCGTCGCTAGTAAAGTCCTGAGCGCCAGTCCCACATCCTGAGAGGAGACAGCAGACACACTCATCAAACACACGTCACACAGACACAGCCGTGCTCACGAGAGTGCTCCTGACCTTCACCATGGGGACGTACTCCTCGGGCGGCGCGGGCTGGATGCGGCTGGACATCTCGATCACGGCCTTCACCAGCCCCGTCACGTTCTCATACACCTTATCATTGGAGCGGTCCAGGTTTGCTGTGGGGGGAGGACTGATCTCCTGAGGCTGGATCTGGGGAAGACAGGTTCAAGGATTTACACCACCTCTGCCTCATGCTTAGGGTTACTGGATAGGATTTATTGAAACATTGATCAGATTTGAATTATTAGGTTTTGATGATAGTTCAAAGAAGATCCACAGAGCTCAATACTAAATATATTTATACTCATTTCCTTTATTTACTATTTTCATGAGTTCTCCAGACTTAAAAAAAATTACAAATCTAAAATTTGCCAGGTTAATTATTCTTCAGAATTTCATAAACATCGTTAGAATGTTGAAGATAAGATCAACTTTTATGAAGATGTCATTGTTGTTCATCTAAAACCATTCACAGTTTTTATTAATGGCCAGATGACATGCAGGTCAACAAGAACAATATTTAATCTAGTAAAAAATTTTTTTTAACTGTATTATTTGTTACATAATTTATTTCAATAAGTTTTATTATGATTTAATTAAAGTAATACAAGTGATTTATAAATTAAATTATCAGAAAACATTTAGAATTTTTTGAAGATAGAAATTATTAGAACTGATAAATCTAAAATCATTTATGGTTTTAGAAAATATTTTATTTTGATTGATTTTATTAAAATTATTAGTTTTTAAGTGATTTAATTTTTTATGATTGAATTACTTTTAAATAATATTATCATAAGTGAATTGTAAATACAATGATCAGAATAAAACTGAAATTTAATTAAGTGACTGTCATAATTATAATTGATAAATCTATAATTATAGATTGTATGATATTTATTAATGTCACATGCAGGTCAACAAATACAATATTTCATATTTTAAAATAAATATATATTTGTTTCTTGATTTTTAAATTCTTAATTTGTTTAATTAACATTCTATTTTATAAACAAGTAATTTAACAAATGTTCAGAAAAACATCCATTGTTGAGTTTAATCAGACGAGTGTGAAGACAGTGTCATACATAGAATCACACGCACGTACGCGCACACACACACACACACACACGCGCACACACACACACACACACACACACACACACACACGCACATACACACGCACACACACGCACGCGCTCACACACACACGCGCACACACACGCACACACATGCACGCACGCACACACACGCACACACAAACACAAACACACACGCACATACACACACGCACGCACGCACGCACACACACGCACATACACACGCACGCGCTCACACACACACGCGCACACACATGCACGCACGCACACACACGCACACACACACAAACACAAACGCACATACACACACGCGCACGCGCACACATACACACACACGCACGCACACAGAGACACACACACACACACTCACATACGCTCTTACACACACACACACACACACACACACACACACACACACACACGTCTTACCCTCCAGGGCTATGTGCAACAGTGCAGCATAAAGCAGGTGAGCGTGTGTGGTGTGCAGGGGAAGCGGGATGCAGGAAAACAGAACAAACGATTAATAATGCAAAACAAGCAAACAAACCAAAACTAATAAAGTCATGCAGCTTCAGGTTCAGAGGAGGTGTGATCGTGATTGTAAAGCATCGTTCAGCTACAGATGTTTCAGATGCAAAAGAAACATGATCTGTTAGTTCAGCTTCTCTGAATACTGTCATCTTCAAAGCATTAAGGATTCACACGAGAATCCACCACAATAATGACTCAAAGACAAAAATACAAGCAGAAAAACATTGACCTCTTACATAATAGCGATGAAAAAAGACAAATGCATATCTCCAAAAAATTGGCAATGTGGAAAACAGCATAGTTTTTATTAATAAATATCATATATTGTATATATTTTATTAGTGTATACACTCACCGGCCACTTTATTAGGTACACCAGTTCAATTGCTTGGTGACACAAATTGCTAATCAGCCGATCACATGACAGCATCTCAATACATTTAGGCATCTAGATGTGGTGAAGACGACTTGCTGGAGTTCAAACCGAGCATCAGAACGGGGAAGAAAGAGGATTTAAGAGACTGAACGTGGAATGGTTGTTGGTTCCAGACGGACTGGTCTGAGTATTTCACAAACTGCTGATCTACTGGGATTTTCACACACAACCATCTCTAGGGTTTACAGAGAATGGTCTGAAAAAGAGAAATATCCAGCGAGCGGCAGTTGTGTGGATGAAAATGTCTTGTTGATGTCAGAGGTCAGAGGAGAATGGACTGGTTAGAGATGATAGAAAGACAACAGTAACTCAAATAACCACTCGTTACAACCAAGATCTGCAGAATACCATCTCTGAACACACAACACATCGAACCCTGAAGCAGATGTGCTCCAGCAGCAGAAGACCACACCGGGTGCCGCTCCGGTCAGATAAGAACAGCACACGGAGGATACAATTCACACAGGCTCAACAAAACTGGACGATAGAAGAATGAAAAACGTTGCCTGGTCTGATGAGTCTTGATTTCTGCTGCATTCAGATGTAGGGTCAGAATTTGGTGTAAAGAACATGAAAGCATGGATCATCCTGCCTTGTCTCAACGGTTCAGGCTGCTGGTGGTGGTGTAATGGTGGGGGGGGATATTCTTGGCACACTTTGGGTCCATTAGTACCAATTGAGCATCGTTTAATCACCACAGTCTACCTGAGTATTGTTGCTGACCATGTCCATCCCTTTATGACTACAGTGTACCATCTTCTGATGTACTTCCAGCAGGATAATGCACCATGTCACAAAGATCAAATCATCTCAGACTGGTTTCTTGAACATGACGATGAGTTCACTTTACTCAAATGACCTCCACAGTCCCCAGATCTCAATCCAATAGAGCAGCTTTGTGATGTGGTGGAACGAGAGATTCACATCATGGATGTGCAGACGACAAATCTGCAGCAACTGTGTGACGCTATCATGACAATATGAACCAACATCTCTGAGGAATGTTTCCAACACCTTGTTGAATCTGTGCCACGAAGAATTAAGACAGTTCTGAAGACAAAAGCGGGTCCAACCCGGGACTAGCAAGTGTACCTAATAAAGTGGCCAGTGAGTGTATGTGTATATATATACCTCGCAATGTTGGTGCAAACTAAGTGCAAGATTTATGCTGGTGAACATCTTAATCTGTAATTTCACTATAAGTATAAAGTGAAAGAATAAACAGAGTAATGACGGAGTAATGACGGAGCTTTCTGCATCTGACGCCTCTTATTCTCTCAGAGACGACGAGAGACGAATCTACTTCTTCATATGCTGATAACGGTAAAGCTGTTTTCATTTATATCTCTTGTACATGTGAAAAAAGAGAAGAAACGTATTTCGTGTTAAACAGGTTGTTCTTGAAAGTCGGTGCTTGAGTTGAAATAAAAGCTTTGTATTTCATTGTTTTTTATTGATGACTGCTGTGTTAATATTTTAATTATAGGACTACAATTCATTATAGGTAGACTAATAGACCTGTTTTAAAAAAAACATTGTCATTGAGGAGTAAATATATAATCTTATCCTCGCTGTGCCAGTTATGCTGTAATTATTCAGAATCAGAATTATTGTGGGGCATATTAATTGTATCTTTAATTGAATAATAAAAGTAACTTCTTAGTAATAATAGGCATAATAAAAATAAGAATGTAACAGCCCTAAATTAATTGGAAATGCCAAATTAGGGCTCTAGACTGATTCTTCCCACTGGTCGCACGAGCACATCATTTTATTATTATTTTAAGTAATAAAAGTTATTTTTTCATGGATTTAGTTGTAGTTTTAGTTAACTATAATAACCGTATACTGTAAATGGAATTTGATATGGTTGAAAGTTGGAGAATTTTTTAATCTGACATGATTTTGAAGGTGTTTAACAATCGTTTGTAGGTGTTTGAAACGCAGAAAACCCTCTTCTCTCTCTCAATAATCTGAAAAACAAGTTCTTCAGTTTCTCTTCCATCTTTAATCCAGCTGAATACTCGAAGACTTCTCACGAGAACCGACTGGAACGTTAAAACAACAGGAACAATGAAAAAAAGAGATCCTGGCGAAACTGACCTCTTATATAAGAGCCACGAAAAAATAAACACAGCTCCCCAAAAATTCTTGCCGTGTGTGTGTGTGCGTGTGTGTGTGTGTGTGTGTGTGTGTGTGTGTGTGTGTGTGTGTGTGTGTGTCTGTGTGTGTGTGTGTGTGTGTGTGTGTGTGTGTGTGTGTGTGTGTGTGTGTGTGTGTGAGAGATGGGTCTTGACCCCTGAGATGTTATTATAGTTAACAAAAACTAAAACCAGAAAATAAACATTTTTGCTACTTGAATGAAATGAACATTAAATATAAAATAACCTTTTTCGCAAGGCACCATTTCTCATATTCATTTAACATGATGTACTCAAATAAATACAAATACACATTAAATAAACTAGTTAAATTAACAAAATGAATAACTAAATTTAAAATGCTGAATATTTTTTGTAACTTTTAGGAATTCTTTAGGCCTGAAAATCACAACTGTCAATATATATATATATATTTTTTTTTTAATAAACAGTTGTTACTTAAATAAAAATAAACAATAACTGAAGTAAAATGTTTAAAAATGTACACTTATTTTATTTAAATTAGTTGCCAAAACCATTTCTCGTATTCATAAAAAACAAAAAAAATAATCTATATATAGATATATATATATATACACACACACATTAAAAAAGCTAATAAAAATAATTACAAAACACATGACAAAATTACTAAAATGTAAAATATATAAAAAACAATATGCTACTAAAAACTATAACAGTATATAAATAATACTGAAAACGAGGGTCAGAAAAACTCTTTCTGTCTTCAGGCTAGATGAGGATGTTTTATTGGCTGAACTTTAGGTGCACTACTGAGCAAGCGTTTGTGCCCTGATGAGTGTGTGTGTGTGTGTGTGTGTGTGGTGGTTTCTCTTGGAGGTTTGGCTGGAGTGTGTTCTCCGAGTTCTGCTGATGAAGATCAACTCTATCCGAACTCTACAGTGTGTGGGTGAGAGTGTGTTGTTGGTGAGAGCAGCATGCAGAACACCTCTCAGAGACGTTAATACAACAGCATGCCTGGAGGAGTGAGTTAGTATAAAGTACCTTGACACCCTCGTTGTAACTGTCCACGGGGTTCAGGTTGGTCAGGTGACTCGGAGCGCCGGGACGGGGCGGCTTCTTTGGAGGAGCCACAAGTTCTGTTGGACACAGAAGGAATCACATGATTCTGTTATAAAACAATTCTGATTGGATGAGACACATTCAAAGCTGGTGATACATGCTCATCATTCTATATTAATGCCACATACTGCAATATTGCCTGACAACTGCAAACCTCTGTGGCATTATAATACCATAGATTCATAAAAAAAAGTTTTTATTTATACATCTACTTATTGTTAACATATCTTAACAAGTCATTTTAATCATTGTATTAAAGCTTGATATATTTTATGAATTTTAGTCATTTAAAATTTAATCAAATTTAAATAAACATTGAATAATGCCATTTTTCAGTTAATTGTAATTATTGACTTTGGTCAAGTTTGATAAAAACAATTTTGTTAAAGAGGTTACAATTTTCTAATATATATACACACAAATTGTAGAATTAAACATTCCAAAATAACGAATAAATACAACTACATGTAAAAAAATAATAACAAAATAAAATTACTAAAACATAAACATTAAATTGCAAAATTTCTAAGTTTAATAATAAAATGTATAGCATTAAATATTACAGCTATATATTTAATAACACCAGAAATGTTCAAAACATTTCAGCAACTATTGTGACGTTTTTTCGGTCTGAAAATCACATCTGTCAAAATGATATTTCCAGGTTTTTCAGAAGACAATGATCATTGATGGGTCATTGATGTGTTGGTACCTGCTTTACCCACGGGCTGATACACGTGCTGCTTCCCCATCTGAAAGAAACACAAACAAGCGTTTAACACAGCTGCTCTTCCTCTGGACTCACACGGGTTCCTGCTGCCCACCGGGGCCCTGTGCAGGCGTGGCTAGTTTGTGGGAAAGCCAGGCATATTTCAGGTCTTTAGAGACCGAACCCAAAATGAGTTTGACCCTGGAGTCGCTGGATCTGCTGTAATTATGGCTTTGTGGGGCTCTTCTGACGCCTGTTTTTCCCTCGTTACACATCAGAGATGATGATGGCAGAACCCCCCCCGGTGCCCTCCTCTCAGGCTCTCAGAGAACCCCTGTCCGCCGGTGTCTGACGCTGTTTCTCATCTGTTTGGAGGATTCTGGCCGAGTGGGATCAGTATTACTGGCTGTGACTCTGACAGGAAGTCAGAAACAGATTTTGTCCTCGCAGTGGCACTGTAAATCTCCCTCAGGGAAGAAACAAAAACAAGCAGGGAATTATGGGAAAGCACTCACCGGGGCCTGGAGAGCGCAGTCCTCACGGTCGATGCTGCCCCTCGAGTTCCTCGACTCCGGCTTCTGAACAAACACAAGCCATCATGCATAAACGCATTCACGATTCAAATCATGCATCACTCCCCGCAAAAAAGATTGATTCATTATTCATGAGATAAACATTCATCTGATTATGTCATCATCATCATCCCCACATCACATGACTGATGAGTTCCATTGACTTTTCCAGTTATTTGAGATTAAAAATCAAACATAAAACAACAACAGTTTAAAAACAATTAAAAAAACTGAAAAATTTATGTTTTTCAATTTAGAAAAGTAAAAAAAAAACATTTATAGAGTGATTTTAAGCCA
>JAPDDM010000343.1:110000-130000 GCA_027474115.1 Schizopygopsis malacanthus
TATTATTATCATTAATAAACCATATAAAATACAATTATTTTATTCAAAGTAATGTATCTATTCTTTAAATATTATATAAACAAATAAATATATTACTACTGCAATAATACTATCGTAATTTAAAATAAAAAAGATGATACTAATATAATTAATCACTGGAAAACTGCTGGGAGATGTTACATTTTCTCTTTTGTTGACAACAGATTTAAACAATTTTAATTACACATTTTTAAATATGATTGCGTTGTGATAATTCAGGTTACAATCAACTCTTGAATTCTCGTTGGTCATCCGGTCGGAAAATACAGAAAACGGTATAAATACACAGTATAGACCCCTTCAATGTTTGTAAACATCGAAAGCCTAGGTTGGGTGCGCGCGCAGCTTGGGGTCAGAAAAATGGCGCGGCTAATAGACCGGCATATTGTGTCAAGGAGAAACAGACAAGCCTTATAGATAGATAAGATACTTTTTTATTATTATTTGTACCTTTCCATTTTTGTCTTAGGTGTCTGGCTTTGTTTTGTGTATACAAACAAGGAGGGCACAAATTCAGGACTACTGGAGTCAAGTGATGCCTCTCCTACAAAAAATAATTGCACACATTGATTACAACACGATCTACTGTTGTCATAGTGAAAGCGCTAATGTAAAGCTAGTCTGCGATCTGCTAAGTCTGTAGCATGCCACAGGTCACAATTTATGCCAGATATCAAACTTCACCTAACTATTAAATCAGTCAACAGTTTACAGAAAACATTTGTTTACTTATCAAGGCTTAACTCTACCGTTGTTGGCACAATGTTGGCGCTAGCCTGCGGCTAACTACTAGCAGCTGGCTACGTCTGTAGCATGACACAGGTCCATGACATTTACAACACTATTAACTTGCATAGCTTAACGTACAGAAAACTGTTCATGCAATCCAGGCTTTCGAGTTTAAGCAAACAGAAAGGGATGATAAAGGATGACTTTAACGTTTCCTGATATGAAGTGAGCGCTACCAACACGAGCCTCTTTGATCGTAGTATTGTCCCAGTCTGCCCGTTTAATAGCTTGCAGTCACAGATGTCGTCTATTTGTTGAAACGGATGAGATCCTGCAGGAATCCTGAAAAACTTGACTCCAGAACTGGTGCGATTTTCACAGTCCACGACGCAACAAGTAGGCATTTTGTCTAGGGCTGTAATGGTGGCCATGACAACCGCGCCACCGGCGGTAGTGCACGTGACGTCACACACCGGGTGTATTTAACTTTCTCATTTAAGGCTACTTTCCTATTTAACTGTATTATTTATTTGATATTTATTTTAGTGTTTTGCAGGCTGAGTGTTCACTGACATAAGTGCTAAAATAAACACGTATGTTTGTTAATAGATGATTGAGCCTCATTTATTTATTTTTGCGTTTCAGAATTATATATATATATATATATATATCACAACACCGCCCACCTGTAGTAGTTGGTCCATTACCACCGTGGTGGTAAAAATCTGCCACCGTCACAGCCCTAAGTTTTGTCTTGACGAGAAATTCTATGGTTAACACAATGGGATGGAATGAACGTTCTGACCCCGACATGCGCACTGCGAACTTCTGTGACGTATACCGTGAAGGGGTCTATACTGCATTAATAAACATTATACATTCAGAAAAGCTGAAGGCTGAAATGTTGTTTCAACAAGTCAAGTAATATGCCTACAAATATGAGTTGTGCAGTTGTACTTTCTTTTTTGATACATAAACCAGCATTCAGGTGTGCATTAATATTTCCATGTATTATTTGTTGTGTATTAATATTTCCATGTATTATTTGTTGTGTTGTGCATTAATATTTCCATGTATTATTTGTTGTGTTGTGTATTGATATTTCCATGTATTATTTGTTGTGTGTGCATTAATATTTCCATGTATTATTTGTTGTGTTGTGCATTAATATTTCCATGTATTATTTGTTGTGTATTGATATTTCCATGTATTATTTGTTGTGTGTGTATTGATATTTCCATGTATTATTTGTTGTGTTGTGTATTGATATTTCCATGTATTATTTGTTGTGTGTGTATTAATATTTCCATGTATTATTTGTTGTGTTGTGTATTGATATTTCCATGTATTATTTGTTGTGTATTGATATTTCCATGTATTATTTGTTGTGTATTGATATTTCCATGTATTATTTGTTGTGTATTGATATTTCCATGTATTATTTGTTGTGTGTGTATTGATATTTCCATGTATTATTTGTTGTGTTGTGTATTGATATTTCCATGTATTATTTGTTGTGTATTGATATTTCCATGTATTATTTGTTGTGTATTGATATTTCCATGTATTATTTGTTGTGTATTGATATTTCCATGTATTATTTGTTGTGTATTGATATTTCCATGTATTATTTGTTGTGTATTGATATTTCCATGTATTATTTGTTGTGTATTGATATTTCCATGTATTATTTGTTGTGTATTAATATTTCCATGTATTATTTGTTGTGTATTGATATTTCCATGTATTATTTGTTGTGTATTGATATTTCCATGTATTATTTGTTGTGTATTGATATTTCCATGTATTATTTGTTGTGTTGTGTATTGATATTTCCATGTATTATTTGTTGTGTATTAATATTTCCATGTATTATTTGTTGTGTTGTGCATTAATATTTCCATGTATTATTTGTTGTGTTGTGCATTGATATTTCCATGTATTATTTGTTGTGTATTGATATTTCCATGTATTATTTGTTGTGTATTGATATTTCCATGTATTATTTGTTGTGTATTGATATTTCCATGTATTATTTGTTGTGTTGTGTATTGATATTTCCATGTATTATTTGTTGTGTTGTGTATTGATATTTCCATGTATTATTTGTTGTGTATTAATATTTCCATGTATTATTTGTTGTGTTGTGCATTAATATTTCCATGTATTATTTGTTGTGTTGTGCATTGATATTTCCATGTATTATTTGTTGTGTTGTGCATTAATATTTCCATGTATTATTTGTTGTGTATTGATATTTCCATGTATTATTTGTTGTGTTGTGTATTGATATTTCCATGTATTATTTGTTGTGTTGTGCATTGATATTTCCATGTATTATTTGTTGTGTTGTGTATTGATATGTCCATGTATTATTTGTTGTGTATTGATATTTCCATGTATTATTTGTTGTGTATTGATATTTCCATGTATTATTTGTTGTTTTGTGCATTGATATTTCCATGTATTATTTGTTGTGTTGTGTATTAATATTTCCATGTATTATTTGTTGTGTTGTGTATTGATATTTCCATGTATTATTTGTTGTTTTGTGCATTGATATTTCCATGTATTATTTGTTGTGTGTGCATTGATATTTCCATGTATTATTTGTTGTGTTGTGCATTGATATTTCCATGTATTATTTGTTGTGTGTGCATTAATATTTCCATGTATTATTTGTTGTGTTGTGTATTGATATTTCCATGTATTATTTGTTGTTTTGTGCATTGATATTTCCATGTATTATTTGTTGTGTTGTGCATTGATATTTCCATGTATTATTTGTTGTGTTGTGTATTGATATGTCCATGTATTATTTGTTGTGTTGTGTATTGATATTTCCATGTATTATTTGTTGTGTATTAATATTTCCATGTATTATTTGTTGTGTTGTGTATTGATATTTCCATGTATTATTTGTTGTGTTGTGTATCGATATTTCCATGTATTATTTGTTGTGTATTAATATTTCCATGTATTATTTGTTGTGTTGTGCATTAATATTTCCATGTATGTTGTGTTGTGCATTAATATTTCCATGTATTATTTGTTGTGTGTGTATTGATATTTCCATGTATTATTTGTTGTGTTGTGCATTAATATTTCCATGTATTATTTGTTGTGTATTGATATTTCCATGTATTATTTGTTGTGTGTGTATTGATATTTCCATGTATTATTTGTTGTGTATTGATATTTCCATGTATTATTTGTTGTGTGTGTATTGATATTTCCATGTATTATTTGTTGTGTGTGCATTAATATTTCCATGTATTATTTGTTGTGTTGTGCATTGATATTTCCATGTATTATTTGTTGTGTTGTGCATTAATATTTCCATGTATTATTTGTTGTGTATTGATATTTCCATGTATTATTTGTTGTGTGTGTATTGATATTTCCATGTATTATTTGTTGTGTTGTGCATTAATATTTCCATGTATTATTTGTTGTGTATTGATATTTCCATGTATTATTTGTTGTGTGTGTATTGATATTTCCATGTATTATTTGTTGTGTTGTGTATTGATATTTCCATGTATTATTTGTTGTGTTGTGTATTGATATTTCCATGTATTATTTGTTGTGTATTGATATTTCCATGTATTATTTGTTGTGTGTGTATTGATATTTCCATGTATTATTTGTTGTGTTGTGCATTGATATTTCCATGTATTATTTGTTGTGTTGTGCATTGATATTTCCATGTATTATTTGTTGTGCATTGATATGTCCATGTATTATTTGTTGTGTGTGCATTGATATTTCCATGTATTATTTGTTGTGTGTGCATTGATATTTCCATGTATTATTTGTTGTGCATTGATATGTCCATGTATTATTTGTTGTGTGTGCATTGATATGTCCATGTATTATTTGTTGTGTTGTGTATTGATATTTCCATGTATTATTTGTTGTGTGTGCATTGATATTTCCATGTATTATTTGTTGTGTTGTGCATTGATATTTCCATGTATTATTTGTTGTGCATTGATATGTCCATGTATTATTTGTTGTGTGTGCATTGATATTTCCATGTATTATTTGTTGTGTGTGCATTGATATTTCCATGTATTATTTGTTGTGCATTGATATGTCCATGTATTATTTGTTGTGTGTGCATTGATATTTCCATGTATTATTTGTTGTGTTGTGTATTGATATTTCCATGTATTATTTGTTGTGTTGTGCATTGATATGTCCATGTATTATTTGTTGTGTGTGCATTGATATGTCCATGTATTATTTGTTGTGTGTGCATTGATATTTTCATGTATTATTTGTTGTGTGTGCATTGATATTTTCATGTATTATTTGTTGTGTTGTGCATTAATATTTCCATGTATTATTTGTTGTGTTGTGCATTAATATTTCCATGTATTATTTGTTGTGTTGTGTATTGATATTTCCATGTATTATTTGTTGTGTTGTGATATTTCCATGTATTATTTGTTGTGTTGTGATATTTCCATGTATTATTTGTTGTGTGTGCATTGATACTTCCATGTATTATTTGTTGTGTTGTGATATTTCCATGTATTATTTGTTGTGTGTGCATGAAGCTGCTGATGTGTGTGTGTGTGTCGTGTTACCTGGTAGTGGTTGTGCTGACCAGCGTGTTGAGGACTAGGGAAATATCCATCACTGGACCGAGGACTCGGGTAACCAGGTCTGCTGGGCTGTGACATCAAAACAGACTCTTAAACCAGTAAAGACTTGCACTCATGTTAGATCTGATCAGGGTCAGAGCGTTTAACACATGAAGGAGTAACTGAATGTGCAGATGGAGCTCTGACCTTCGGAGGCGCCTCGTCTGAATTCCCAGCGTCCCAGGACACGGTGACCTGTCTCCTCATCTCCATCCGGAAACGCTCCTCCTGCTGGGCCTTCTCCTCGTCCAGGACAGTGCTGCGGAGACAGACAGAGAATCAGCAAAGCCCTCTGGGACGACGCTGTTAAAGGGTTTAGAGTCCATGTGATGTGCATTTGACAAGTGAGTGTTTGGCCTGTTTCTAATAACTTTTCTTTGTTTTTAGTTCCTGATAAAGACAGGACATTTTTTAGGGCTAGTACAGAAACAGAAAGCAAGCACACATGAATGAATGCATTACTGGTGTATTTCATCATGCCATTTGAAATGCAAGTCTGTTCCTCACAAAATAACTACATGAGAAGCCTTTTCTGACAGCCTTCGTTTATATTCAGTTGCACACAGAATTAGTCAAAGCTAAATTGTAATGCCTATATTTATAATGTTTACATAATTTTTTTAATAAATGCAGCCCTGCATCTTAAAAATCAAAAACTGCTGATTTGCAAAAAAAGACCTAAAATTACCTAATTTACTGACGCAGTTAAAAAAAACAATATATATAAAAAAACTTTTCAACAAATACAGTTTTCTTTTTAAAAAAATAAGATTTTTCTACTTATATTAATGTATCAGCTTTAATGCACATCAAAACAAAAGAAGTCAAATACTGTACGTTTTATTTTAAAGACAAAATATATAATTTAATTTACAAACTGAAAAAGAAATGGTAAAAAATGTAAATGCTGTTGCTGTTTGGATGTAGCAGAAAACATCTGGCTCATGTTTGCATTATCCACTATAAACTCAAACTCAGGATTGGGTATAAAACAACGTCATACATGTGAACACGGGCTGAGAATTGAACACATAGTAGTAATGTGGCTCGGATTCAGAGAGGAATCAAGTGTTTCTGGCAGTTTTTCTGATTATGGTGCGATAATATCTATTCTGTACCTTACAAATGATTGTCAAAAGCAAAAATGTTACAAATTGCATCATATTTTGTGAGAAAGTGTGACATGCTTTAGCAAAAAAAGCCACTATTTTGGAATTAGCAGCACGAATCTAGTGATAAAAAAGTATATCATTGTGTTGAATGAGTACGATGCAGGGCAGTGAATGATAGTGATAAAGAAGTATATCATTGTGTTGAATGAGTATGATGCAGGGCAGTGAATGATAGTGATAAAGAAGTATATCATTGTGTTGAATGAGTACGATGCAGGGCAGTGAATGATAGTGATAAAGAAGTATATCACTGTGTTGAATGAGTACGATGCAGGGCAGTGAATGATAGTGATAAAGAAGTATATCATAGTGTTGAATGAGTACGATGCAGGGCAGTGAATGATAGTGATAAAGAAGTATATCATTGTGTTGAATGAGTACGATGCAGGGCAGTGAATGATAGTGATAAAGAAGTATATCATAGTGTTGAATGAGTACGATGCAGGGCAGTGAATGATAGTGATAAAGAAGTATATCATAGTGTTGAATGAGTACGATGCAGGGCAGTGAATGATAGTGATAAAGAAGTATATCATTGTGTTGAATGAGTACGATGCAGGGCAGTGAATGATAGTGATAAAGAAGTATATCACTGTGTTGAATGAGTACGATGCAGGGCAGTGAATGACATGTTTCTGTTGCTGTAGTTTTGCTGGAGATCACTCTGGAGCAGCGGTGACACTGAACGCTGAACAGAGACCTCTAGTGTCCGAACCAGAGAACAACAAACCCATCAGCTGATTTACTCGCTCCAGCAGATGTGTTCATGAAGTGTTCACTGACCTGAGCTGCGTCTTGAGTTCGGTGAAGCGTGGCCGTTTGCTGGGGTCGTACGCCCAGCATTTGGTCATCAGGCTGTAGAGGGTCGGAGGGCAGTTTTGGGGCATCGCTAACCTCTCGCCGTTCTCTATCCGGCCGATCACGTCATTATTCTTCACGCCCTGGAAGGGCTTGATGCCGAACATGAGGATTTCCCACATACACACACCTGAGAGGAGACCAACACGGATCAGAAATATTATACAATAAATGAATTAAATGTTACTGAGGAAGGTGAATTGACCAAAACACCAAAATACTGTGATAATGCAAGCTTAAGTTTTGTGCAGGATTAATGTGTTTTTTCTAAAATAGAAATCTAAAAGATTTAATATTTTATTAATAAGAGTACAATTCATAAAAAATAATACTATTAATAATAATGTAAAAACAAGTAAATAACTCTAAACATCTTTCCAATCAAACTGAATTTGCATTAATAACAGAACGATGGTGTTAAAGAAAAGTCAAAGTGTAAGAATACAGTATCATGAAATATTCATCTTCCCATTTTTATGAATGAAAAGCACTCACCAAACATCCAGACGTCACTGGCCGAGGTAAACCGCCGGAAGTTTATGGATTCAGGAGCCATCCATTTGATGGGCAGTTTCCCTTTAGAAGCTGTAAAACACACACTACTGTTCACAGACTATAACAATCCAACACGTCTTCACTATCCACCGCTATAGCCTTTACTCTGCCAACATTTCTGAGGGAGACCTGTTTGCATTCATCATAACGTTTTCCTGCAGCTTTTCAGCCTCTAAAATGCACAGCAACTACAGAACATGTTATAATGAAAACACACATGACTTGCAAATGCATACGACATACATTTTGCAGTATTTGGGTGAATTGCTTGTTAAACAGCAAACAGAAGAGCAGTGTGATTTACCTTTATAATAGGAACTGTCCTCCATGTATCTGGAGAGACCGAAGTCACCAAGTTTCACACAGTCTATGGAAGACACCAGCACAAACACACACTTTTAGTTCCTGGGAGAGTTTGTGATCAAACACACACTTTTAGCAATGTCCCTGCACAAAACACACATTCACCTTTTAGACGGTGCACACACACTACGAGAGTTTGTGATCCACACACTTTTAGCAAGTTTGTGACAAACACACACTGAGGAAGTTTGTGATCAAACACACACTTTTAGACGGAGAGTGTTCAAACACACACTGAGGAGAGTTTGTGATCAAACACACACTTTTAGTGTGAAAACACACACTTTTAGACGGAGAGTTTGTGATCAAACACACACTTCAGTTTGTGATCACCTGACGGAGAGTGCACACACACTTTTAGAAGAGTTTGTGATCGTTTGCTCTCCAGGTACGCCAGCGCTGTGCACAGCTGATAGGCGAACAGAATCAGCGTGGACAGGTCGAGGTTGTACTTCCTTATTTGCAAGAACGACCTCAACTAAAACGAATCAAACCGTTCTCAATGGAGATTTCCAGATGAGTGTAATATCTGTGCCAGTAATGAATGAAAACACAGTCTGACCTCTCCAAGCGTGCACAACTCCATGATGATCCAGACGGGATTCTCAGTGATGATTCCAATCAGCTTCACAATGTGTGGATGGTCAAACTGCCGCATTGTCACTGTAATACAGCAGAAAATCCCAGTCTGAACACTGCTTCACATGCAGAACACTTTCGCCAAATCAGTCTGCTTTAGTGGTTTTACTCTGACTTCTCTCAAAGCGTGCAAATTAAATTAGACTACAATGCATCATGTGTTCAGATGGAACACATGATGTTTCATCTGTTTCATAAATATATAAAAAAAAAAAAAAAACACTCATATTCATATTCTCATCATCCGTATTGCTGCTGTGTTTACATTCCAAGTACAAACCCGTTTGCACATCCCTCTCATCCCTCTTGTTTATATTACTATTTATTAAGTCCCATATACTGTTTTTGCACATCTTACTTGTTTTTGCACATCTTACTTGTTTTTGCACATCTTACTTGTCTTGCACATCTTACTTGTCTTGCACATCTTGTTTTGCACTTTTCTTTATTCTATTACACTTTTTACTCTTTATTTCTCTTTTTTACCTATATATATATGCTCTTGTGTGGTGTTACTTTTTATATAATTTTTATTCTTTGCACTGTCCACTGAGCGGACCTGATTCGATCTACATTTCACTTTTGATTATACCCTGTATAATTTATCATGTGACAAATAAAGAAACCTTGACCTTGACCTTGACCTTGACCTTGAACAGCCATGGTAAAAACGAAATCAGCTGAAATGAATTCTGACGTAATGAAGGACACAGTGTGATACTCACGAGCCTCCTGGAGGAACTTCTCCCGCACGCTGTCCGAGGTGCAGTTCTTACACGTCTTGATGGCCACAGATAGCGATGGATTCTCCTGTCAGGGACAGCACGGGCATCACGTCAAACACTCGAGCTTGAATTCAGGAAGATTACTAATGAAAAGTGCACAGTGGTAAAAACATACGTCCACAAAGAGTGACGTTTTAGTGTTTTAACAGCTTCAGAACAGTCAACAGCAGTAGGGAATAGGTTAAAAAAATTATTATTAATATACAATTTATTATAACATTTTGTATATCATAAATACCGTTTAAAACCTGCCTATATGTGACATTTATAACCATAATAGAATAAAATACACATACAAATCTGATAAAAAAATATTTTAATTAACATTATTTAAATTTTTTATATATTATTTGGATAAAAAAAAAGATTGCTGGCCAATTTAGCCTGAATTAAGACCTCACTCTGTAGAAAGATGGTTTGGGTCAAATGTTGGATTGTATTTACTAATAAACTTAGTTATTATATACATTATTTGGTCCAAATATATACATTTATATAATATTTGTTAAATTATTATAAATGATAAAATTGTATAAAAATGTATTTAAAATATATTTCTTTACAAAAATCATTTTCCTTGATCATTGTTTTAAGTTTGATCTTAATGAACGCAGTCAAATCTGCTCTACTGTTCATGCTATGTTCAGTTTATGCTACATAATAGTTTTTTAGTAGCTCTCGCTCTAAAACATGGGATTCTGACATGAACTGATTTAGGGGAAAATAATTAAAACAGCCAGTTTGCACTCCAAATACAGTGTTTGTTTGATTAATATTGTGACGATGAATCTGTTGTTTACCGCACTCATGTACACCCCTTGGTGGACGTCACCAAACTGACCCTCGCCGATACACCGTCCCAACTCGATCCTGTCCCGCTGGATCTCATAGTCCTGAGCTACAGATGAAACACAAACCAAACGTCATAAACCTGAAGCTCAGCATCAGAGGAACAACAAACCACACGCTCAGAAGACCCGACTGCAGAGCTCAGCATTTAACAAACTGTCTGAAAGTTGCCAATTACAAGTTTAGAAACGCTGAGGTCATGAACTAAAAGACCTTAGTCAGGGTGGACGCCATAATTAATAGTGAACGAATGAAGACGAGGCTGTGAGGGACAGAAGGACGCTCTCTAGATGACAAAAGAAAACCTAAAACATTGAAGCGACATATTGAACAAACTGATCATATACGCCAGACCTTTTCATTTGTCTTAATAAATATGAAGTCCACTCTAACTAATAACATAACATAATACATAAGCTGTATTAAAATAAGTCTTCAATAAAGCACTCAATCACGATATAGCTAAATAAAAAAGCTAAAAATACGTAAAAGCACAATTGATTTGAAAAATAAATATTTTAACATTAACATTTCTTTACTGTGATTTTTGATCATTTTAATGCTGAATATCAAAGTTAAAAAATGTCATAGAAAAAAAAAGAATCATAGTGATTCCAAACTTTTAAAAACAACAACAACAACAAATAGAATAAAAACACACCATTTATCAAAAAAAGAACAAATAATTTTGTTTATAAATGCAAACAAACAAAAAACTATTTAAAAAATATAAATGAACAAAAAAAACAATAATAATCTATTGTTTGGCTACATATCAATGACTTCTGCAGGTTTTTTTTGTTATACAAAGTATTTAATGTCAAAGCATATAAAAAAAATAATGACATTATAAATAAGCTCAATAATAATATAAAGCCTTAAAGATGCTGTGTGGCATGTCTTAGATGTTAAAATACTTTTTTATATCCCAGCTTCTATATTTTAGATCATAGCACTAACAATGTAAGTCATGGGTTTGATTCCCATAAAATACACACAATCATTAAACCCTGCATTAATCTGTGATATGAGGAAGAGCCTGCTTCTAACACAAGCACACAACGAAACAGAGAAACAGAGAGAGAGAGAGAGAGAGAGAGAGAAACAGAGAGAGAGAGAAACAGAGAGAGAGAGAGAGAGAGAGAGAGAGAGAGAGAGAGAGAGAGAGAGAGAACAGAGAGAGAGAAACACAGAGAGAGAAACAGAGAGAGAGAGAGAGAGAGAGAGAGAGAAACAGAGAGAGAGAAACAGAGAGAGAGAGAGAGAGAGAGAGAGAGAGAGAGAGAGAGAGAGAGAGAGAGAGAGAGAGAGAGAGAGAGAGAGAAACAGAGAGAGAGAGAAACAGAGAGAGAGAAACAGAGAGAGAGAGAGAGAGAGAGAGAGAGAGAGAGAGAGAGAGAGAGAGAGAGATAGAGAGAGAAACAGAGAGAGAGAGAGAGAGAGAGAGAGAGAGAGAGAGAGAGAAACAGAGCGAGAGAGAGAGACAGAGAGAGAGAGAGAGAGAGAGAGAGAGAGAGAGAGAGAGAGAGAGAGAGAGAAACAGAGCGAGAGAGAGAGACAGAGAGAGAGAGAGAGAGAGAGAGAGAGAGAGAGAGAGAGATGTGTGTTATCCTATTGTCCACCACAGTGATCCAGTATGTATATATGTATGTTTCTATGTAAGTTAAAGACTGTGGTATCAAACGTTCTAATGTGTTACAGTTTAATACTTATAAGATGTTATAATATCCTATTAATGCGATGTTCATTTAATTATTACTTTTGTATCTTTTTGTACATGAATATTAAGCTTTGGCCATATTGTATAATTTACAGTCATGCCAATAAAGCAATTTTGAATTGAATTGAATTGAATTGAATTGAGAGAAACAGAGAGAGAGAGAGAGAGAAACAGAGAGAGAGAGAGAGACAGAGAGAGAGAGAGAGAGAGAGAGAGAGAGAGCGAGAGACAGAGAAAGAGAGAGACAGAGAGAGAAACAGCGAGAGAGAGAGAGAGAGAGAGAGAGAGAGAGAACAGCGAGAGAGAGAGAGAGAGAGAGAGAGAAACAGAGAGAGAGAGAGAGAGAGAAACAGAAAGAGAGAAGCACACACACAGAGGGGTGGCGTTACCTGCGTCTAATCCATAGCATTCGGCTGGTTGTTAAAGAGAAAAGTCAGAGATTGGGCTTTTAGATGAGAATGAAAGCTCAGGATGAGAGAGAGAAACAGAGGGATGAGATGTGAGAGCTGCACACACTTATCAATCACAGACATGTCACACACTCACCACAGAGCTGTTAGAAAACGTGTGTGTGTGTGAAGCATATTATAATAATTAAGTAGAGGACAACATAAAACATTCCTGCAAAATGAGCAATACATTTCAGTGAATCTGCCATTAATACAATAATGACAAACATGTGAGCATTTACTCACCTGTCATTTCACAAGCATAAAACACAAAAAAATGTTCATGCTGCTCATTTACAAACAAGCGACTGATGAATGGTGTAAGAAGAATACATCTCATTCAATGGGAAAACAAGCTTAGTTTTCTTCCCCCACTGGCAAAACATAACTTAATATTACAGAACTTAATTCATGTTGTTTTGCATCTCAATTAAATGTGTCTTTATTTAAGAATAGCAGTAAGGGAGCAAAAGCACAATAAACACAGTTCACATGACTCATGCACAGTTTATAGTCCTCTGAAGTCAAACGTCAGCGCTGTGATCACAAAACCAGTGATGGGAATCCGTCCAGGACACCGGGATACACCCCTAGAAGAGCGTTTCATGACTTTGAGAGATCTGAGCATGTTCTCTGTTAGCTGGGCATCCACTGGAAACCCTCCGCTTTCACTGACTGGAACGGAGCAGCGTGAACATTCTGCTAAACATCTGCTTTTGTGCCACATGGTAGAAAACCAAGCAGTGGCACGACGGTGAGTAAATAATGACATCTTTTCATTCGACTGTCTTGAAGACACGTGTATAACACACAGATTGAGTCGGTGTGTGTTCAGAATCCTGTGATTGTTTGTAAAGTCACACACTCGTGAATGTTAGTGTGCAGTCGCTGACTCACACACACACACACTCACTAAATCAGGACCTCCAGTGTGTTGAGTAATACTTTGTGAAGGAAATATGTCAGATTGAGTTCAATCCAAACATACATGCTTTATTTTCAGAATTACGCCCAAATATGACCTGCTTTAATTCCAAATGTGATGAATCAAAGGTTCTAAAGTGCAACACAAACCGAGTTTCCACAGAGAATATTCTGGAATGCCAGAGCTGGATACTTTAAATTTCATTTGCCGCCACATCCACAAACCAAACGAGCCAGACTGGGAAAAAAGGTTCAGAACAACCGTACGGATTTGGACAGAAACATCTGGATCCCGGAAGACAGCAGTTACACACACTTAAAAGGCGGCACGGGTGAGGGTACTTACTCGAGGGCATGGTGTAGGTGTCCTCCTCATCTATGATCTCAGCGTAGTCGTCTGTTTCTGCAGGGAGACAGAAGCAGCAGCGGTCAGTCTCTTACAAACTAACGCCCACTCGGTCACTACACCACCCCAAACACACGGAACCTTCCACTACACAAACTAGAGCCGGCCAACCAGCCAAGAAACTCCTCCATGAAGACTCGCACACACTCAAACTCAAGTGCACTTCTCTCTTTTAAACTCTCTGAACTCCATCTGAGTGTCAGTCTGTCCGACCGGCCAATCAGAGAGCAGCTCTGTGTTTGAGCTCGAGAGAGACGAGGGGAAGGAAGTGACTCCTTCACACAAAACAGATTTAGTCCAGCGTTTTTGTTTTTTGGTAGAGATCACTCGCTTTTCTAAATAATCACACCTTTAAAGTGTCCTGTAAGGAACGCAGGGAGCAAAAGAGACTTCAAGTGCACTTAAAGTGAAGCAGACTCACATTTACACACTACAACTAAACTAGAATCAACGCAAGATTGACTAGATTCCAGTAACTTTCCAAACGCACACAGAGCAGGGAGTTAGTTAGAGGAAAGAAATGAAGATTGCAAGTCAAACATTACCATCTCCACTTAGATCTTCTGCAGGTCCATGCAAAGAACGAGAGGAGAGGAGAGGAGAGGAGAAAGGTTAATTCACCAGCTGACATGAAAACACTCGTTGGTCATGAATCTGAAGCGGTTAACCGGTTTTCCTCTCTGGCTGTGTGAGCGGCTCCTGCAGTAAATGTGTTTTGTTCATGCTGTTCTGGGAGTCATTAGTGTGGGTTATATTGGGTTAGACGTGCTGCAGGAATGTGTGGGATGAGATTCAATTGGGACGTGGACACACATCTGCCTGGATTGTTCTGCCGCGGGTATAATTCAGTGCGTTTCACATGGAAACATCTCAGATCTTATTTGAAGACAGGTTTTATGTCTGCACACTTTAGAGTGTCCTTTTATTGTGTCCCGCCTAAGACACACCTGTGCAATAATCATGCTGTCTAATCAGCATCTTGATATTCCACACCTGTGAGGTGGATGGATTATCTCGTTCACTAACACAGATTTAGACAGATTTGTGAACAATATTTGAGAGAAATAGGCCTTTTGTGTACATAGAAAAAGTCTTGATCTTAGAGTTTAGCTCATGAAAAATGGGGCAAAAACAAAAGTGTTGTGTTTATGATTTTGTTCAGTATATATATACACACACACACACACACACACACACACACACACACACACACACACACACACACACACACACACACACACACACACACACACACACACACACACACAGTTGCTGGGAATGTGTTTATATTGCCATAAATGATTTCAAAAAGCAAATTAAGCAAGTAAGTAAATAAAACAAATGTTTTATCTTATAATAATTTTTCCACATTGAAGATGTGTTTAACTGTTATGAATAATAATTTCCAAAAGCAAAATAAGCAAAAAAAAGTAAATATTTGAATTATGTTGAAATTAAATATATTTATTATATTTATTATAAATATTATAAAACGTTCAAAAAATTAAATATTTTATTATATATTATGCAATATTATACACAAAATTAAATACATATAGTGACAAAAAATAATACAAAGAATGTGATTTGATTGGTCAAGGAAGTAGAAACTAGCAGCACTTCTAGCTCGATGAAAACAGAACGAAGAGAATGAACACAGCACTTATGATAACCTGTGAATCTGCGGGAAGCAGATGATACTACAGAACATGTGTTGTTTAGGGAGGAGGAGAGCAGGTGAGGGGTAGTGATAAACACACACACACATGTACCCTTGGGAGCAGAATCATGGGAACAGAGGACAAACGGAAGGAGAAAGCGCCGAGCTTTAGCAGCTTTGGTGGGCGTCTGAACCAACGAGTCTTCAGTGAAGAACGACAGATGGAGAGAGAAAGAGAGTGAAGCAAAGCAAGAGAATAAGGCAGGAGGAATGGAGACGCAATAAACATATTTATCATCCAGATCCATGACAAAACATTTCAGCCTGACAAACCGCATACGATCCGTGATGCTCAGACGTTCACTATCAGCTCATCTCACACCAAAAATGAACCGCAACCACTGACAGCACGTGCTGTTTGCATTCTTTTAACACTTGATTCACTAAATTAATTATGCAAATCAGGTAACAATACAAACACACCCAGAAATTAGTGCAATCACATCAAAAAAGGAGCATGTTTGCATTAAAAAGAATGAGAATAACTTCATTTAAATGTCTTGAGAAAGTGGCTTTAGATTAAATAATGCTGAAAATCTCCAGCGTAAGCAGCTTATAAACAGCAGACACGTTCATGAGCATGAAGCATCTGAAATACAACAGATGATGAGCTTTAAATGTGTGCAGATGTTGCAGAAACCAGCCCAACATCAAAATATCAGAGAACTGCTAAAAAGATGAAGTGAAACTGCATTTGCAATGCATTTGATTGTCATATTTCAGAGTGAAAACAAACATTCAGATTTTTTCCCATAAGTGATATGATTGTATTGTGAAGTGTCAAGCTCTGATATTACTAACAGTGTTTGGCCTGAAAAGCATCAGTACTACTATCGGTCATACTCAGAGTTAGTGAATTAAACTAAGATCTAACACTACGTATTAAACTTTAAATATAATTATACTCATGAAGCCTGTTTAGGCTGTAACTTAATAATGTATTAGGCTGTAAAATTTTGAAATGAACTGCTTTACGGATTTGATAGATGATCAATAAACCTGATAAATCCGATGACGTCAGATGTGTTTTACCTGAAACAGAGATGGCACGAACTCCTGCTCGAATCCCCTCCAGACGCTTCTCATTGTTGGCCAGTCTGTGGAGAAACCATTTCATTAACACATAAAACGCTGATTATTGATGTTTTCATACACACATAACAAGACACATTTATCCAATGGCTCACGTAAACATGAGAACTTCTACGCGTGTGCATTGATTTGGAACCTGATTCAAATATGCATGCTAACATAATAAAAATTATGTGTTCCTGTGTGGCTCAGTGGTTAGAGCATTGCGTCAGCAAAGGTTGTGGGTTCGATTCCCAGGGAACACATGTACTAATAAAAATGTATAACCTGAATGCAATTGTAAGTCGCTTTGGATAAAAGCGTCTGATAAATGTAAATGTAATGCTAAAGGATTTTTACTTACTATATGCACCATGCAAAATTTAAACTCTTTAGTTAGCCCACCTAGCCTTATCTCCAAATGACTATAGCCCCATTGACTCCCTCTGCCAATGCATTGATGAAATGAACAGTTTGATGTGCCAGAACTTTCTTCAGTTAATATATAAATACATAAAACATTCATTCATTCAAGGAGAAAACTGAAGTCATTGCATTTGGAAACAAAGATGAAGTTCTCAAGGTGAATGCATACTTTACTCTAGGGGTCAAACAACTAAAAATCAAGTCAGAAATCTTGAGGTGATTCTGGAGACAGACCTTAGTTTTAGTATTCATGTCAAAGCAGTAAATCAGCATACTATCATCTCAAAAACAAAGCAAGAATTAGAAGTTTTGTTTCCAGTCAAGATTTGGAGAAACTTGTTCATGTCTTTATCAGCCAGCAGGGTGGATTATTATAATAGTCTCCTCACAAAGAAGGGCGTTAGACAGCCGCAGCTCATCCAGAACACTGCTGCAGGATTCTGACCAGAACCAGAACATCTGAGTATATCACACCAGTCCTCAGGTCCTTACACTGACCACCAGTCCTCAGGTCCTTACACTGGCTCCCAGTCCTCAGGTCCTTACACTGACCACCAGTCCTCAGGTCCTTACACTGACTCCCAGTCCTCAGGTCCTTACACTGGCACCCAGTCCTCAGGTCCTTACACTGACCACCAGTCCTCAGGTCCTTACACTGACCACCAGTCCTCAGGTCCTTACACTGACTACCAGTCCTCAGGTCCTTACACTGACTAACAGTCCTCAGGTCCTTACACTGACCACCAGTCCTCAGGTCCTTACACTGGCTCCCAGTCCTCAGGTCCTTACACTGACCACCAGTCCTCAGGTCCTTACACTGCCTCCCAGTCCTCAGGTCCTTACACTGACCACCAGTCCTCAGGTCCTTACACTGACCACCAGTCCTCAGGTCCTTACACTGACTACCAGTCCTCAGGTCCTTACACTGACTACCAGTCCTCAGGTCCTTACACTGCCTCCCAGTCCTCAGGTCCTTACACTGACCACCAGTCCTCAGGTCCTTACACTGACTAACAGTCCTCAGGTCCTTACACTGACCACCAGTCCTCAGGTCCTTACACTGACTACCAGTCCTCAGGTCCTTACACTGACCACCAGTCCTCAGGTCCTTACACTGCCTCCCAGTCCTCAGGTCCTTACACTGACCACCAGTCCTCAGGTCCTTACACTGACCACCAGTCCTCAGGTCCTTACACTGGCTCCCAGTCCTCAGGTCCTTACACTGACCACCAGTCCTCAGGTCCTTACACTGACTCCCAGTCCTCAGGTCCTTACACTGACCACCAGTCCTCAGGTCCTTACACTGACCACCAGTCCTCAGGTCCTTACACTGGCTCCCAGTCCTCAGGTCCTTACACTGACCACCAGTCCTCAGGTCCTTACACTGACCACCAGTCCTCAGGTCCTTACACTGACTCCCAGTCCTCAGGTCCTTACACTGACCACCAGTCCTCAGGTCCTTACACTGACCACCAGTCCTCAGGTCCTTACACTGACTACCAGTCCTCAGGTCCTTACACTGACCACCAGTCCTCAGGTCCTTACACTGACCACCAGTCCTCAGGTCCTTACACTGGCTCCCAGTCCTCAGGTCCTTACACTGACCACCAGTCCTCGGGTCCTTACACTGACCACCAGTCCTCGGGTCCTTACATTGACTACCAGTCCTCAGGTCCTTACACTGACCACCAGTCCTCAGGTCCTTACACTGGCTCCCAGTCCTCAGGTCCTTACACTGACCACCAGTCCTCAGGTCCTTACACTGGCTCCCAGTCCTCAGGTCCTTACACTGACCACCAGTCCTCGGGTCCTTACATTGACTACCAGTCCTCAGGTCCTTACACTGACCACCAGTCCTCAGGTCCTTACACTGACTACCAGTCCTCAGGTCCTTACACTGGCTACCAGTCCTCAGGTCCTTACACTGGCTACCAGTCCTCAGGTCCTTACACTGGCTACCAGTCCTCAGGTCCTTACACTGACTACCAGTCCTCAGGTCCTTACACTGACCACCAGTCCTCGGGTCCTTACACTGGCTCCCAGTCCTCAGGTCCTTACACTGACCACCAGTCCTCGGGTCCTTACACTGACCACCAGTCCTCGGGTCCTTACATTGACTACCAGTCATCGGGTCCTTACATTGACTACCAGTCATCGGGTCCTTACACTGACCACCAGTCCTCGGGTCCTTACACTGACCACCAGTCCTCAGGTCCTTACACTGACCACCAGTCCTCAGGTCCTTACACTGACCACCAGTCCTCAGGTCCTTACACTGACCACCAGTCCTCAGGTCCTTACACTGACTCCCAGTCCGCAGGTCCTTACACTGACCACCAGTCCTCAGGTCCTTACACTGACCACCAGTCCTCAGGTCCTTACACTGACCACCAGTCCTCAGGTCCTTACACTGACCACCAGTCCTCAGGTCCTTACACTGACCACCAGTCCTCAGGTCCTTACACTGACCACCAGTCCTCAGGTCCTTACACTGACCACCAGTCCTCAGGTCCTTACACTGACCACCAGTCCTCAGGTCCTTACACTGACCACCAGTCCTCAGGTCCTTACACTGACCACCAGTCCTCAGGTCCTTACACTGACCACCAGTCCTCAGGTCCTTACACTGCCTCCCAGTCCTCA
>JAPDDM010000343.1:135000-142500 GCA_027474115.1 Schizopygopsis malacanthus
GGGGGCGCAAACAAACTGAAAGTACGGGCGATCTGGTCCAAGCTCCTTGATCCTTTTTTTTTCTTCATCCGAACGCCTTGTGAAGGGTATTTTTGTAAAGATAAAACCGAATTGTCTTTCATCTGGAGATATTGCGCTTGCTTCCACATTAATTAGTACCTGTCTGTTAACTGACGAGCTGCTGCTGAGTGGAAGGAGAGTCGTTGAGAACGGTCCAATCACATGAGGCCAAACATATAAAAACAATACTGATTCGCTCTAACAACAAAAGTGGGAGGAGCCTGCGCCCCAAGGACAATTTGAAACAAGCCAATTAGAGCTTAGCCTCAAATCACATGCTTTTGAAAAGTTTGTGTACCTACATACACACTCATTAGTCCGGCACCCCGCACACAAATATGAAATAAATATAGTTTAGATTTTTAGATTTTCAATAAATTATAATATAACTAACAGTCGAATACTATGACTAAATGATTTTATTTAGTTAATATTTGCAATAATATTTACCCCAGCGCCCCCTATTGACCAGCTGCCACTGAATAAAAGTATTAATTTCTTTCAAAAATAAATCTCACTGACCCCAAACTTGTGAGCAGCAGCATATAGTATGTAGTATAATGTCAAATAGAGTTGAATGAGTGTTAAGAGCTATACTGGTTTGGTTTGGATGTCACTGAGCAGCAGGGGGCAGTAAAGACCCATGATTCCCTTCATACCCCCAGAGCACATCGAAAGCACTCTTTGTCGAATCTGTAGACGGGTGCCAGGATCTCAAAGAACTTCAGGATGCTCTGCTCGTCGTTCAGGCTGGCGAACTGCTTAAACGTTTGTTGGATCTGTTTCCTCAGCGTTTTAGCCTGAAACACAGCGAGAAGGAGCCGCGTTACACACTTCACACACTTCACACAAACCCAGCAGAGCTGCGGTTCAATCCCAGATCAGCAAAACTAGATCACAACTACCCAGTTTCAGTCTAATAACACCGTACTGAATTACAGCTCTTAAACCAGTATTTCAATTCAAGTCCTGTCTTTATCACAAGCACTTTTCACCATACACTTCTGGGTTATTATAGAGTTCAAGTTAAAACTTAAAAAAATGTGTTGCTTGAAATCAAATAGATATAAACTGAGATTAAAACAAAATATTTTGTCAGTCAGTTGCTAAAGAAACATTTCTGACATTTATTTAGTTTAGCAATGTACTAAAATAAAAACAATAACTGAAATCAATAAAAAAATATACATATAAAAAAAGACACAAGAGTTATTATAGTTAAATAAATCTAAAACCATTAAAATATTTTCAATACATGAAATAAAATAAAATATACAAAAACTTAAACTTATTTTATGTCAGCCAGTTTCCATTTAAATCTTTTGCACTTTTATTTATGTACTAAAATGACTAAAAACTATATAGACGTATAAAAACGACAAAAATATATAGTTAAAACACTATAATTAAAACTCAATGATAAAATTACAGATAGAAATGTTTTTAAAGCAGCTTCACAGAAAAGCAATGATGTTCATATTTATATAATATATTAATATTGTCATGGCATTATAGTTATTGGAGATTCATAAATTATGAATAAAACAGATTATAACGTTCTGATAAATCAGTTATGCATCAGAGTTCACGGTTTAGCAGATTGTGCAAGTGCAAAAATTTGTATAAACAAATAATAGTGATTTTTTTTCTTGATGAAGTTATAGCATAATTTAATAATCCAGAATCCAGCTGTGCTGACAGGGTCATCACAACCATTAAATTCAGCTGTCAATCAAATCAGACGCGCTAGAGATCAATCTCTCAGCTTTCTCTCGCTCTCCTCAAAACACACACAACCTGCGCAGCTCACTGCTGAAGGACGTGACGAGCTCTGAAGGGCATTATGGGTAACCTAACAGCATTCCAGACAGATACACACAGATCATATCAAACATGTGAGCGGTCACTTCAGACGGGCCGGAAGCGCCGCCCGTATCTGAGCCTACATCTGCTGAGGAATCATGGGAAGGGTCTGACGAACCAAACCAGAGGAAATGAAGGTTTACTTCATCTAGAGACTCAGAAATAACGTGCCTCTGCTTCCCTTCTGTTGTGATATAACACTTCAAATCTGTACTTTACACTACAGAGAGATGATAATAACAATGGGTCAAATGTGCAGCAAGCCACAATCCTTTAGAGCACTGAAGAAAAATATAGTTAATGAACCGAGTTATTAATTCATACTATTAATACTAAATATGTTAATAAGAACAAAAACATAAAAAATAAAAATAAAAATATGAGGAACAACATATTGATGAAGAACATTAGTAAAAGATGATGAAAATAAAAAATTATATAAGATAGTATATAATAAAAAAAAAACACAAACAACAATAAAAAAACAGTAAATATATAAACTATGGCTTCCCCAACTACTTCTGTCTCTTTACTGCATAACACTTAAAATCCAAATAAGTCTGAATATTAATCTCTGTCATCATTTAAATGCCATAATGCCATTATGTATATTATACTGATTTCTGAAGATCATGTGACTCTGAAGACTGGAGTAATGATGATGAAAATACAGCTTTGATCACATAAATATATTACATTTGAACAGATATTAACATTGTAAACAGGTATTTTAAATTGTAATAATATTTCACAATTTTACTGTATTTTTGATCAAATAAATGCAGCTTTTGTGAGCAGAAGAGACTTCTTTTTACTTTCACTGTGAAAAACAGCAGCTCATCAAAATGTTTCCTTTTCTGCGCCAGGTGTAAAGGTGAGTAACTAATGGCAGGATTTTCATGTTGTGGGTGAACTGTTCCTTTAATACGCCCCCTGTGGTATTGTTATTAAAACGATGACATGTGAGCTCAGCTGGATTTGATTTATGCGGTCAGTGACAGGTGGCTGCGCTGTTTTAACTCGATCAAATGAGCTCTGCTCGTACACTGTTGCTGGAAACTCTTGAAAATGACATTTTCTAGGAAGCGCACAGATTAAATGTTATAATCGGCCTAAATGAACAGCTCTCGAGCACACGAGCTCCCGGCCAATGGGAACAGAGCGTGAGACAGTGGAGGATGGGGCGATTTAACACCTCTGTCCCGCCCCCGTGCGCACATGTTTGAGGCTGACCCTCAGGGTCACAGGACAACCCCACAATCTGACTGAGCATCTGTCTGGAGGAGTGTGTGGGACACTATTCGTACAGCCCTCCACTCCCCCCACACCCATCATTAACAGAGTCAGCATCAGGCTACTGCAGTTCACCAAAACTACAACCATAAACAAATACAGCATTTTCAATATATATTTTTCTGCTTGTTGCAAGATAATATTTCTCATTTTTTTAGTTTACGTTGACTTACTAAAATAACTACAATTCCATATGTTATATATTTATACATAATATACATTTAAATGATATTAAAATAAATAAAACTATACAGAAAAAATACAATTGAATAAAAGTAATAGAATACAAATATTAAAAAAAACTTAAAAGAAAACTTACTTATACTTATATTCTGAATATATACTGAATACTTATATTCAAATACTTACATAAAATCTAATTATAATGACAAAAAAACATTAAATTGAAAACATAAAAAATGAAAGCAAAAAATATGAATACATGCTTATACGTGAATAAATGCTTACAATTATTTTAAAACTAATAAAAATCACAAAAGAAAACGAACAATGCTTATAAAAAATGTACAATTGAAAAGGAAACAGAACATATAAAAACAAAAGATAGTATTTTCAAAAAGCTAATACAAATATTTTTATACTTATAAACTAATAAAATTGATAAAAGCACTTCCTAGAAAATGTCATACTTAAATAAAATTGTAAGTAAAAATACAAAATATCAAAAATAAAAATTGAAAATAGAAATATAAACTATAATGGTATCTCAAAGAAACTAGAATAACACTTAAAGCCGCCATTAAACAGAAGTTAATAACCACATATTATGATGTATTTCTGAGTGATATGACTTTTCAAAACAAGACAAAAACATCGAGACGTGATTTCATCTGTTGAATACTGGAATGTGATTGGTCTCACATACATCACAGATATTAGGTGAGCTTATCACATAAAGAGCAAGTTATGACATTTTGATTAAAGATTACAAAATCCCAAATATAGAAAAATATGCATCATTTGCATTAATTTGATTTGATGCTACTTTAATCCCAAATACTCATCTTAAGCCAGACACATATGGCTAAACGCTTGAAAATGCACAAGTTTAATAACCAATGTGTTCGCAGCAGAAAGCATCCTCACCTTAACCGATTCCAACAAAGTTTTGGGGAAGAACCGTCGTAGTCCAACATCTTTCCTGCAAAACAGAGAAACAGAGCACAGATGTGATGAAGTCAACAAAACCTATTTCATTTAGTGATTTCCACAGAGAAGCATCCCATCTGGTGAACTGATCTCATCACACGCTGTGACCCGAATGAAGCACCTTCTCCAAACATCAGGAGAACATGTGTGAAACATTACTGTAACAATCAGAACCACATAGACATGCTTGAAACATGTCAACAAAATACACAGAGTAGCTTTTTTCTGCATTTAATACGCATGTTTTGATGAGAACCAAATGAACCGTAGTGAAGTCAAATCTAGAATTTAGTTTTTAATCTTTCTTAAAATATTTGTAGATTTTTTTACATAATTTATAAAACCAAAAAATCTCGAGGATGGGTCTCAAGGTTGTGAAAAAACCCTGTAACCAGCATATCTTCCCTTTTAAATGAATGAACAGTTTACTCAATCATCATCATAACCATGCTTTGTTTGTTTTTGATGTTAAATGGCAGATATCAAGCTGGACGCGTCAGCTGATGAATCTGTTAGAGAAAGACGTGTGAGCAGGACTGTAGATTTAAAGGGCAATAAAAGCCAGCAGTCCCTGATGATAGTTTCATCATTTCATCTAAATGAAAAGCGCTCCGGTTTGGCTTTGCTCAGCTGTAACCGCGTGGCGTCTCGCCAAACCAATTCATCCGTGTTTACAGACCCAGAGACCGGCACATCAGTCGATACTTTAACTGCTGCGCTAAACCTTTAGTCCGGAGAGGTTAACGGCACACACGCGCTGCTATCACTAATTCACATTCATTACAATAAAAGCCCTGAACATAAGAGAATGATGTTACACAAATTCAATACACAGTTTCTACCCTATTCTACTGTTCAGAGCAGGGTTATTGTCAGTAACTAAAATTAAAACAGAAAATCGAAAAATAAAACCTTATTCAAAATATGAATAAAATGTATAATAGTATATGACTGCTAGTAAAATGACAGCGGTTCAGAGGTGAACCAGGTGATGATGATGTCCTTCCCTCCAGCTGCTGTCACTCAAATCAGAGCGGCTCTGTGATTGGTGAGCTCCCTCTGCCATGTCCCGCCCCCTGAGGGGCCAGAGCCCTGCTGTGTGACTGCGGGCGACTGACGGGATGACCTGGAACTAATGCACACGCGCGTGTGTGTGCGTGCATGCGTGTGTGTGTCAGTCCCCGCTGAGATGAAGAGTGACTCTGTGTGTGTGTGTGTGTTTGTTTTTGTGCATGCGTGTGTGTGTGCCAGTCCCTGCTGAGATGAAGAATGACTCTGTGTGTGTGTGTGTGCGTGTGTGTGTGTGTGTGTGTGTGTGTGTGTGTGTGTGTGTGTGTTTATGTGTGTTTGTGTGTGTGGAGAAGGTGTGTGTGTGTGTGTGAGTGCATGCGTGTGCATACAGTGTGTGTGTGTGTGTGTGTGTGTGTGTGTGTGTGTGTGTGTGTGTGTGTGTGCGTTTGTGTGTGTGTGCGTGCGTGCGTGTGTGCGTGCGTGTGTGTGCGTGTGTGTCAGTCCCTGCTGAGATGAAGAGTGACTCTGTGTGTGCGTGTGTGTGTGTGTGTGTGTGTGTGTGTGTGTGTGTGTGTGTGTGTGTGTGTGTGTGTGCATCCCCGTGAGATGAAGAGTGTGTGTGTGTGTGTGTGTGTGTGTGTGTGTGTGCATGCGCGCGTGTGTGTGTGTGTGTGTGTGAGTGCGTGCGTGTGTGTGTGTGTGCGTGTATGCGTGTGTGTGTGTGTGCATGTGTGTGTCAGTCCCTGCTGAGATGAAGAGTGACTCTGTGTGTGTGTGTGTGTGTGTGTGTGTGTGTGTGTGTGTGTGTGTGTGTGTGTGTGTGTGTGTGTATGTGTGTGTGTGCGTGCATGCGTGTGTGTGTCAGTCCCCGCTGAGATGAAGAGTGACTCTGTGTGTGTGCGTTGAGGACATGATGTTCAGCAGAAGCTCGGCTTTATTAGCAGTGGTCTGTCAGTTAATATCCTGGCATCCTGAGATCTAACTGTGTCAGTTTGGCCATTAAACACTATTAGATATAATGTTCAGCATTCTCTGTCGGTTAGCAATGGATGCTTACTCTAGCAGTTCATAGTTGGACTTTTTATCCAGAGCGTTTCCTCTCATCTCTCTGTAGAATCTCCTGGAAAAGAGAAGAGCAGAAATCAGCACGAGCGTCTCACAGTCCTCTGCTGAGAGTCTGACGGGACGATGAGCGCTGAACGGACCTGATCTCAAGACATCCCAGCTTCAGCGCGATCTCCTGCTCCACCTGATCCGCAATCTCCAGCATGTAGTCATTCTTCACCTGCAAACACACATTCACAGATCTGAGGCGCTGCGGAGAACAAGTGACTGACTGCTAAATAAATACATGTGAATAAAAACAACACTTATTATGTATTTAAAAAGATCAATAAATTAGTTGAAATAATATCAAGCTAACTTATATCTATAATTTAGAATTTACATTTTTGGATAAAATGCATATATTATAAATTCTATATATAATAAGAAATATTTTTGTATATATTAAAAATGTATATATATAATACTTAAAGGTATAAAATATAAAATATGATGTATACTTTCTATTAAATTATTAAATAATTTATATAAAACATTAAATTAAAATAATTTAACAAAACTTCATTTGTAAATTAAAATATTGTTTTGATTTGCATTAAACATTTAATATAAACATTAATACATTTAATACATATACTATGTACTTTAGCATAACGAATGTAATCAATGTGATGTACAAGATCATATGATGTCATAATATGATAGGGCTGGGCGATAAATCGATAACTATAATTATGACATGATATACATTTCCTTGATAAATGATTACAAGAGATTGATAAATGTTCGCTAGGCGGTACGAAAGAGCGCTAGTCATTTGAAGCGTGTCACTCGGATGTTTATGTGCGGCGTGAGCTCACTAGAGCAGAAGTGTTCACTCGCTCATGAGTCTCAGTCATCAGAACTTTAGAAAACTATATATTACAATATTATTTTATACTTGATATTAAGTGAAGTATTTAATATAAACATGATACTCTTTTTTCATCATAACATAATGTTATGATGATGCATAATGTTATGACATTCATGCATAAT
>JAPDDM010000343.1:145000-165000 GCA_027474115.1 Schizopygopsis malacanthus
ACACACACACACACACACACACACACACACACACACACACACACACACACTCTGTATGTGACAAGTGCAGCACTTTGGGAATTATGGGTATTCCAATCGTGTGATCGTCTAATAATGAGGTCATTTTGTGAGCAGATGATTGGTTGCAGCTTGGACATGATCTCTCAGATTTCTCTCTCAAAGCAGCGAGAGTCGTCTGCCTGCAGCGAAAGAACTAGATCCTCTTCCAGCTCCATCTGAACATGAGCTCATCTGCCTTCCAGCACAAACGCTGAGCGAGAGATCCATCAACACCACCACAACAGCGGCAGCCGTGCAGGAGCGCTGTTAGAGCTCCTAAAGCAGGCCATGAGCGCTGAGACAAACGACACGAACGGCCTCATACGACGAGCACACTCACGTCACAGCACGAGAGCACACATCAGAACGGCAGTGATCTCTGAACTCTGGCTGGGATCTTCCCACCGATTCACATGAGCTCTAAAGACACTAGTGTAAGGAGAACATCGGATTATTCAGGACGAAGACTCTTAATGTTTCTGAAGGAAGGCTCTTCTGCTCACCGAGCCTGCATTTATTTGATCAAAAAGTGTATACAGTCTATATGTATACAGTCTATATGTCTGTATACAGACTGTACAGAATACAGTCAAATAGTGAAATATTATTGCAATTTCAAATAAGTGTTTTCTATGTGAATATCTGTTAAAATGTCATTTATTTCTGTGATACGTGTTTCAGCATCATTACTCCAGTCTTCAGTGTCACATGATCTTCAGAAATCATAATAATATACTGGTTTACTGATCAAGAAACATTTATGATTATTATCGATGTTGAAAACAGTCGTGCTGCACAATAGTTTTGTGTAAACTGTGATACATTTTATTTTTCATGATTCACAGATGAATAGAAAGTTCAAAAGAACAGCATTTATTTGAAATATAAATATTTTGTAAGATTATAAATGTCTTTATAGTCACTTTTGATCATTTTAATGCATCCTTGATGAATAAAAGTATTTCTTAAAAACAATTGAATAAATCTTACTGACACAAAATTGTGAATCTATCAGGAAAAAGCCATGTTTACAAGTTCCCATGCTGTTAAAATGACTGGATCTGACATGGCTTTTGACGTTTATGACATCTAAACTTATAAACAGGTAAAGAGTTTTATTTGAGGCACTGGCAGCAAACGAATGAGTAACGTTCAATAAAAAAGCAATACTTTTGAATAAACAGAAAGTCACACACATTGTACACAACTTTCTCAGTTTCTCACAAACATGTGCAGAAACTATTGAGCAATGATGTATCACGGGTTTCAGATGAACCCAGCCCTAAAACAAAGTCACTTTTCATATCTGTCAGACGATTCTTCCAGTCTAAACGGGCCATTCTTGACCAGAACAAGCCGCAAAGCAAACCAGATTTGATTCTGGATGCATCAGGGCCCGTGTTTATCAAGCCTCTAAGAACTACTCTCAAGAACACTGCTGAGAAGTGATTTAATGGTGAGTTTAATGCTGGTCTGGAAAACCACCAAAAGCACAAATAATCAGATCCCTCAAAGCCTACAAGAGTGTTGAGATAATCAAGCGTTTCTGACAGAAACCGGTCCCCTCAAACAGCAGCTTGTGTACGGGGCAGTTTTACATCACCACCGCTCTTTTCTCTGCGTCTCTGTGCTGTGAGCGACAGAACAAAAGCTGCTGAGAGTGAATTAGCGGCGGTGAATGGACACGCAGCTGCTTCACGGGGCACACGGCTCCCCCGCTGCATTGTGGGTAGAGACGAGGTGCCATAAAATACCATCTGTGAGGGAATAACTCAGACTCTGATCAAAATAAAACACACACACAGACGAAGACAAGGCCAGCAGCAGGCACTCATTTACTGAAACACTCAATCAGAGAGGTCCTCCTGTCCCCTACAGATACATGTGATGTTTATCATTCAGACGATGCCCTTTCATTCATAAAAACACCCTGAAATAACAAGACACATTTCAACAATCACATGCCAGTCCAACCAGACCAGCTGAGAAGAAAAGCAGAACAACCTGACCAGCAAACCAGCTCATGGATCAACAATCAGAAGAAATATCACACACCTGAATGAACTCCTTAAGATGTAAAAACATAAAGAACAAAACTGATTATCATAATAACGCAGGGCCAAACTATGCTAGAACTCCAATTAAGAGTTCTTTCTGTCGTCTTCGTCACAAGATTGTTATCAGTAACTAAAACTACAACTATTAAAACGGTTCTGAAAGCATATTAAAATTAAACTAATATTAAGCATGTTTCAGCACATTAAGTAAAATAAAATATCAATATTAGATCAAATAATAAATAACGACTAATAAATAAACAAGTTAAATAGATAAGTTAAGTACTAACATTATTACTTAAATAAATGAAAGCTAAAAAATATTGTAATTATAATAATTTAAAATAAATATATAAATAAATATAAATATATAGCATAATATTTAAAAAAATCCAAACTAATAAATAAAACAAAAGCATGCAATAAAATGACAAAAAATAAAACTTAAACTAAAAAATATTTTATTTCTCTTATAAATGCTAATTTTAACATTTACTAATACAATATTCAAATCAAAAGTTGCATGTTAATATTATTTACTGGACCTGAGCTCAGATGAACTAACAATGAACAGTTGTATTTTTACTGACAAAGATGAATAAATACTAAAACCAATATATTGCTCATTGTTAATTAGTCATTTAATAAATGAACATATATTAATTAATGATACCTTACGGTAAATGTTAAGTATTAAACTTGAATGTTAAAAAAACTCAATGAAAATGAGACATATATAAGTACTAAAATAACTACACTAAAAGTGAAATGAATTATAAAAAGCTAATAAATACAACAACAACTAATAAAAATTACAGTGCAGATTTAAACTAAAATATAAAAATACTGAACATATCACAAATACAACAGAATTCTTCATGGGTTTATTAGACGCTCGTGTGTGTGTGTGTGTGTGTGTGTGTGTGTGTGTGTGTGTGTGTGTGTGTGTGAATGATTCACCTCCATTCGTCCTGTGGGCGGTTCTGCTCGTATCTCTCCCTCACGTGGGACACGCCCATATCCGGGTGGAGCCAGTGGATGTCTCCCGACGGTCCGTGAGTGAGGCGCAGCCCGAAACAAGCCACGTGTTTGACCTTATGAATGTCCACGATCTTCTGAATGATTCCCTGCAGACACAAAACACACAGTTCACACTCCTAAAAACCCCATGCACGGCATACTGCCATAAATAAACTGATTTATAGAAGCATAAAAATCCTGCGGCTGTTATTTGATGATTAGAGAGCGTAATGGAGCCGACCTGGATCCTGCTGTATACATCCAGCTCAACCTTCACGAGATTAAATATTCCCGTCACACACTAGACCTGCAGTGCTGTGCTGCATTTACTGCACTACACAGACACACACACACACACACACACACACACACACACACACACACACACACACACACACACACACACACACACGCACACACACACAAAGATGGCACACTTGGGCACAATCACATAAGAGCCATTCTAGTCACGACACTGTGACTGGAGTGGATTCATCTCACAAAGATATATCACCGTCACATTGCAGTGCTGTGCTGCATTTACTGCACTACACAGAGTCACTCACTCATCACATGCTAAATTACACACTATTACAGGACACACACACACACACACAATGTATATGCACAAAAAGTCATTCTAGTTACACAATAAATGGATTACATAATCACATAAGAGCCAAAATATATACCGATTCTGTGAGGAGTACTACTATCAATGCTAAATTAATGATATAATCAGGTGCAATGTAGTTATTAGATGAATAAGATCTAATAGCAACATCATATTTTTTTTATTTCATAAGGTCATGGTATAGATCACAAAATGTAACTGAAAATAGATATGGAAATACAATACATAAAATATAAATAAATGTAACTGAAAATGGAACATTTATTACAATTAAATAAATTGTATTTATTTCATTAAATTGTACTGAAATATCATGACTACTGTTGTTAACTGAAACCAAAACTATTAAAAATAATTTCCAGCAATTCAAGATAAAGCCGAAGTCAAATTAAAATACAAATCTTACATGAATTAAATAAAATAAAATAATACAATAAAATTTAATAAAACTAAAATGATTCCTTCGCAACTAAAAAAAACTTAAATAAAAATTAATTACAACTATATAAAAAATATAGCTTATCAAACTATATGAAATATAAATATATACAAATAAAATTAACCAACGAAAGATACACAACAAAACATAACGAAATTGTTAAAAGTTCAACTAAAATAAAATAAAAAACTGAAAATATAAACTATAAAAGATATTTCAAATTATAAAAAATCTATACTAGTATATAAATAATATCAAAATAACACTAACTAATATACTTTACAAATGAGAGGTACTTCATCTCATTTCCTTATTTATTTATTTATTATTACTATTATTTTTATCATTTTGAACCCGGAAGGATTACCAATGAAATGTTGGAGCAGTGTTAAAACAGCCTCACAATGTGTTACACCAGCATTAAAAACAAAACAAATGGATATTTGTGACCAATATACACTGACTTTTAACTTCTGGTGCCTTTGTGCAGTCTTAACAAACGTTAAAGAGCGAGAGAGCGACAGATAAAACACTAACACACAGACAGCGGTCTCGCATCTCTCTCAGCATCAGACGGTGGTCTGCACCCACGACAGTAAAAGACACTACACTGCTCTGCACAGTCTAGATCACGCATTTCATCAGGTCTAAAGACTCACGCTGACACTTCAGCCGAAACACTGCTTATTTATGATGGGCATGTTCACGCAGGGGTCCCCCAGGGCTCCGTCTGTGGCCCATTTTCAGGCTAACAGGACCGTCAGGGCAGTTCAGCGTTGGGCTTTAAGAGCAGGACACGACATATAAACAGAGCACAGGCCAGCTGGATCCGCCGTCTACACGTGGCCTTCAGATTACCACAGTCGGTTTGGGAAAGCCAGTGGTGTGCGGGAATAACAGAGCTGGATTCCCAGCTAGCACTGGGAGTGCTTTTCCAGCATTTACGTGTGCTTTCTGTAAGATTTGGGCCTTTAACATAAATCACGTACCAGTAAAAGAGACTCACGACCCGTAAACATCAACCGAACTACAGTACTTCAGATTTAATTGGCATGTGTTAACAAACAATTATAATACAAAAGGAAAATGTAGCATCAAACTAATAATTTTAAGTGTAAATAAAGATTATTGGAGCATGGTTTACAAGAAAATACTGTTTAAAAAAAATCATGTTTCATTCACTGTTACTTGCTAGTCCTTTGTAAATAATTATGAAAGGTACTATTAGTTTCTCAAGGGGGAAAATTGTTTCTGGACCTTTTTTTCAGTGCATGAAATTGAAATGAAGATGCATCCTTATGACTGGTTTTGTGGTCCAGGGTCATATTTATCAAAACATTATTTCTGCATTTGTAACTGCAGGCTAAATGCATTCAATGTCAGTTTAAATACATATATGCCACTTCAGATGAAGCTTCTGTGTTTCCTCTGCAAATCGGAAAATTGTTTCTGGACCTTTTTTTTTCAGTGCATGAAATTGAAATGAAGATGCATTTTGTGATTGACTATTAAAGCCTTCAAATATCCAGAGGATGTGAGCAAAGACGAGTTCAAGCTGGTTAATCAGAGACTGAAACCACAGCAAATATCCCATTAGAATAATTAAAGCATTCGTTTGGCAGTTTAATGAGACAATCACTACGGTGTAGATCTGCATCTCAATTAACTTAACTATATGATACGTTCACATGCTTAAGTTAAACCTGAATTATGAAACATAGATGTGGTGTATTCAATAGAGACTGGATGCAAAAGCATTTCAATTCAAATTGATGATTTTAAAGCACTGCACTGTATTGCTTAGCATCATAAAAGCATATTTTAAATCAGAAACATTGCAACTACATGCAATAAAAAAGCTAGACGTTAACGACCTTTACTGTCTTTTCTCTGAAATGATTTCTACTCATTTATAAAAACAAAAGCAAGGCATTACATTTCTGAGCAATCAGCAATGCTTCGGCTCAGCATCATTAGCATCACAAATCATTTGCATGCAAATTGTCAATTAGAAGTTGCCATTCCTGACCTGTTATATATATATATATATGTCTGAATGCTAATGCATTGGGTTTATATTAACATATTAATTTATTCATTAAGCAGATGCTCTTATCCAAAGCGGCTAACAAATAACGACAGCTAACACGAAATCTAAAAAAGTTTTTCCTTCTGTAAAATAAATGCGTCATGATGCAGTTATCAAATCAAATCAAATCCGTTCATTTCTCCATTCGTGCTTCCACTGTCATACGAATGGACCGCTTTCCTCGTGCCACTAAAGAGTCCTCATTTTAATCTGCGCCTGTCTGTACGGAGCTCAGGAGGAATCCCCGCTGCTGTAAATCTGAACATCCGCGGTGAAGCTTAAACAGAGACACGACCTGACCCGAGCCTGCACTTCTGCAGCCGTTAAAGCCGCGCAGCAGAGTTTCTGAGCTTCAGCGGGTTTGATTTGGACCTCAACAGATGAATCCGGTAAAACAACACATATACAGTACCATCACCCAGCTCATTCATCACTACATTAAGACACGTTTCCTGAAATGTTACGCTTAAATATGCAAATTAGGTATTGTCTAGTTAAATATGAACTCATTTGCATACATTTGGGCAGAGCCAGATTCAAAATTCTGGTTTTAATTTGTTGACATATTAAATATGATATCAAACAAACCTTCAGAATATAGATATGAATATAACTGTAAATGCTGGTGTTTGTAAGCGTTACTGAAGTGGATGTAAACATTTAAGACATGTATAGCTATTAAATTCATTACCTAATTAAATAAAGACTCATTTGCATACGCTTCCAGAAACATTGGACAACGTTTGTTTTAAAAGTGCTTGTTTGAGATCAAAGGTTTTTACAGAGGGATTATGGATATCTCTTTTATCATACCATAAATCAGAAAATACTGTCAACAGACAGAGAAATTAACATTTTCACCATGTTTTAAGAATAAAATCAGAGTAAAATCAGCTGAATGGTATACGAACCTTTAAAGGTAAAAACCTTCAAAATATAGATATGTATTGTTTTATAATAGATTTATTTATATAATATTATTTATTTATTTCAATGCATTTATTTATTTAATACTTTTAATATTTGTATATATTGTATAAGTTAAATCTACGTAGCGCCGCTGAAGTGGAGATTTAAACATTAAAGATATGTATAGAGATTAAAATCTACAGATGCAAATAGATAAAGTGCAATCAAATAAACAGTGTTTTGGATGTTTTCTGTGCACTAGTCTGAAATAAGACGCATTATGGAAACAACATAGTCCGAGATCTCAAGACTAGTGCCCAGTGTAATCATTAGGGCTGTAACGATACACCAAACCCACGATTCGGTTCGTATCACGATTTTTTCGTGGGGGGTAAAAAAAAAAATTTTTAAAACAATATTTTTTATTAAATAACATTTGAAAAATCTTTATGAATTGAACACCAAAGAACAAGATTAACTATGCAAATTATTAACAATATAAATAGCCATATATAAAATAAATAAATAGCCAAAGCTATAACACTTCTGTTTTCTTTGTAACAAAATACTGTTGAAAAACAAACAGAACTAAACTCCATCGTGGAGATGATTCGAGCATGTTAAAAATTCTTCTTCAATCAAGAAAATTCTTCTTCAATCAAGTTCCCCTTCATGGGAACTTCGAACTGCGTCCCCTAGGGGTCGCTAGCGTGGGGAACGCCTTCAGCGTGACTCGTGTCTGAGATACATATGTTGGCCCGCGCGAAAAACACCATCCGTAATATAAGGACCGGCGCGACCATAATATAAGGACCATCCTCTTCTTCGCCGGGAGAATACTGGTCTGTTTGAATCCTCTTCTTCGTCTTCACTGACTGGTCTGTTTGAAGAAACGTGCATTCTGGTAGGAATACAGTTTTTCTTTATTATCATAGCGAGCACTAGCAAGGCATTCAATAAGTGTGTGGATCCGTGTCCTCGTTATTTGCGATGACACACACAATCTTTGCGTCTTTTGTTTGGGCAAGGAGCACGCACGCGATGTCCTTGAGGGGAAAATCTGTGTGCAACTAGCTCAACTTTTGCAGGCAGGCGTCACATGATTGGAAAGGTAGTCACGGGGTGTGTCGCGATTCTCTCTTATCACACTGCGACACAGGATCGTGGATCTGAGTGTCGCGATTTCGGTTTCATATCGCGTATCGTTACAGCCCTAGTAATCATCATGCAGAAAAATGAGTGGAAAAGATCATGCGCGGGTCAGTTATAAAGGAGGTCAGAGTGAAACGGAGAAATCACCAGAGAGCATCCGATCAAGAGGAACAGCACGTTTATCCTTCCTTTGAAACAATCCCCTTTATACAGATGATCAATACAGCTGCTGCGTCTCTAACAGAGCCGTCTCCTCTCAGAGTCATTCAGCTTCAGCAGGAGAAATGAAGCCTTTCAGTGAAAGCCGAGCTTCAGAAGGACAGGTTTACATGTTTGAACACACACATCCAGAGATGGAAACCTGAACACATCCTGCAACTAAACATCAAGAGACTGTCTGTAGAGAGGAAAACACACTTCTGTGACAACTCTGGTCTACCTAATTAAAAAACGAACTAAAGTTCAGCCAAACAAGCAACTAGACCTGCTCAGACCAGGGGCCATTGCTTAAACTTAGTCTCTAGTCTATGTTAAGACAGTGTCTTAAGAGCTAGTCTGACTAACAGGTAATCAGTTTGATTTTTTGGATTCAACTTAGAATAATCTACATTTTTATGCTACTGAATTAAAACAAAAATGACCAGCTTTAAATAAATAAATAAATTAGCTGACTAACTTTAGCAAATGGCCCCCGATCAGTAATGACTATAAATGTAATTAAAAAAAACGTTGAAACCATGTAAGACCCTTCGGAGCCAGTTTTATCTCAATTTGTTAGGATGAATTCTAACAGCTGTAGTTTTTTTTAAGCTACAAAAATAAAAGTAATGTATTAATAATATTCAAAATGATTTATATTTATTATTTATTAAAAATCAAACAATATATAACTCAAATTTAGACCAGCTCAGATCAGCTATTGACTAAATACAACCAACTAATCATGATTCAGGCAAAAGTGTGCTTCAAGAATGAGATCTAATCGCTAGCACTCCCTGAGCACATGTGAGTTAATGTATTCTCTTATCGGCAAGACATTCGGCATCATTTTTCATATCGGGACCATATTTACATTTAAAGCCATTATCGGCCGATTGCGATATTTGTCCGATAATATCGTGCATCCCTAATTATTTACATTTATGCATTTAGCAGACGCTTTTATCCAAAGCGACTTACAGTAAATTCAGGTTATACATTTTTGTCAGTATGTGTGTTCCCTGGGAATCGAACCCACAACCTTTGCGCTGCTAACGCAATGCTCTACCACTGAGCCACAGGAACATACATAATTATAATGAGAATCAAGCAAACAACCATCGAGACCTGCTCAGATCAGCTCAGACCAGCTAAAGACTACAAAAGGACAGCTTGGACCATCTAGAAAGCATCCCTCAGAAACTGGTTCTGTTAGCATGAAAAACCGCTTCTAAAAGTGATAGATATTAATACACAACATTGGGACACTCAGCAGAACTTGTGTGATGTTTTCTCACCCTGACGTCGGTGGCGTCTCCATGCCGGATGTTGCTGGACCAGGTTCTGTGCTCGCTGTTGTTCTCAAAGTGATGGAAGATCTTCAGGACCCTGTCCGGGGCCCCGGGGACCCGCTCCGTCCCCGCGCTGAGACGGGCCTTGGCCCCGCCACCCAGGGTGTGGTTTGGGTTGGGCTCCAGGTATGCCGTCGCCATGCCTTTACTGTGCGCTAGGTGTCTGTCATATTCTGGACAGAAACAAGAGAACAGGGGAAACGGGTCAGGGCCAGATTAATAGAGCCATAATCAAATCATAGAGGCGGCAATTCAATAAACATAGCTGCATCATGTTTCAGAGAGAAGTACGGCTCTGGTGTTTACAGCATCTCAGAGTGAAAAAGAAAAGTTTATAAAAGAAAATATAATATAATATAAAATAAATTATTTTAAATATACAAATATAATTTTATATTTTTATACACAATTTATATATAAAAAAAATATATAAAAGCTTGATGACAAAATGAAGACAGCCATTAATATTAGCATTATAATATAAAGAATAATTTTATGATATTATTTTTTCTAAAATATTATATTAAAAATATAAATGTAAAATAATTATGTATCTTATTTTACAGTGAAATATTTTTAATATTTCTTCTTATTTTGTTCAATATTTGCATTTATATAAATATAGTACATATTATAATATAATTCTATTATTATTATAACTAACTACTATCTATTACTACTATTGTTGTAGTTACTAATAATGAAAGTATTATTATTATCTATTTTATTAATATTATTATTATTACTACTACTATTTTGTTATTGATATTATTATTATCAAACAGCCTACTAATTGTTCAGCCCAGCCCTATAAATCGGGGTTATTATAGTAAACTAAAACTATAATAATTAAAAAAATGTTACATACAATAAAATAAACATTAACTGAAATAAAATAAAATATTATACATTTTAAAACTTTTATTTCAGCCAGTTGCCAAAAAAAATATTTGTATTAACTAGAAAATAACTTTAATTAATAACTTTTATTAATTAAAAAACTAGAGCTAAGACTAAGTAAAAGTATATACTGTACATATTTTAAAAATGAATATAAAAATCATAAAAATGACAAAAACAACTAAATTACTAAAACCTTATCTAAAATTTAAATTAAAAATGTAAAAATAAAACTATTTCAAACTATTAATAAAAACTATAATATCATAATAATATAATTATTTTGAATATATTCCTGAATAACACCTTCACAAATATGCGTAGGAAGCCTGGAAAAAACTGCATTTCAATTTTCATCAGAAACAATGCAAATAGATTTTCCCCCAAATCATGCATCGAAATGAATTACACCGGCTGTAAAAACAGACACTGTTTCCAAAGAAGAACGTTCTAACGTCCTCTCGCCTTCCTCACACCCCTGATTGAATCGGAGGACATTTCTCGCTCTGTCTTCGGTCCTGACGCTGAGATACAGCGAAGCGTGAACTGTGTGATACATCATCTCTCATGAAATGAAGAGGCGTAATATGACCTTACGTCAGGGGTAACAGACCAGGATCACTCATGGACTGAAGATTAAACATCTCTAGCTGGTTAAAGCTGGTGGTTGACCAGCTGTAGAAGGGTTGGTAAAGCATCTGGACTAATCCAGTGGAGAGTTATGAGTTTGTTAACTCGACACTCAATCCTTCTGCTGATCTTCTCAGCACACATTAAAGCACACGCAGGACAGATGGATGCTGGGAAGGATTGATATTTGAGCGGTGTAGAGGCACATCACGGCACTTTCCCATCAGCAGCATTCCTACAATCCCAGACGTCCGCTTATCACCATCACAAATATGAAACACGCCCGGCCGGCACACAGATGAACAAATACACACGGCAGCACGGTTACGCAACTCAGTTTCAGTTTAATACAAAACTAATCTAATAAAAGATCAACGACGAGTGCTTTCAGCGAGATATGACAAACATTATATTTCAGGTTAAACACACATTTACAGATGCTGCCAGTTACCTCAGGAAACATTCAGATTTCTCCTATATATATATATATATCAATTATTATTATTATATTTTTTATAGATTTATATATAATTATACAAATTATTAATCAATGAGATATATATTGATGAGATTATGAGATTAGATTAATTAATGATATATACAAATATTTTATACTCATATAGCACCACACAAACAACACAAATATATGCATACATGCATATAATTATATGCAAATTATTAATTGATGGCATGATAAATGTAGACTTTTATACATACAAGACAACATTTGGAGGATTTTTTGCCTAGTTTAATGATCAATCTGTCTGGACTGGGTGATTTCAATGTTATAGTATTGAGAAATGAATGAATATCATCAGTGAGAAACATCTGGATGCATTCAAGTAATGAGAACTGCATGAAAATAAAGTCACAGTGTAATAAAGTAATAATGGTTGTCATGAGATTCACCCTGCTGGAGAATTGAGGTTTAATACAGGCTTCATTTTATACCACATATAATTCCTTTCTTTGGGTTTGGGGATGAAATAATATTAATAACAATAAACGTTATTTTATATAGCGCCTTTATAAGTACATCTTAAAGTGCTTTACAAAATATGAGCCAGACGTGTTCTTGAAAGACACACACACACACACACACACACACACACACACACACACACACACACACACACACACACACACACACACACACACACACACACACACAGACACACAGACACAGACACAGACACACACACACAGTGTCAGTGAATGAGCCGTAACACCCTCAGAGTCACGTAGGACACACACACACACACACACACACACACAGTGTCAGTGAATGAGCCGTAACACCCTCAGAGTCACGTAGGACACACACACACACACACACACACACACACACACGCAGTGTCAGTGAACACACACACACACACACACACACACACACAGTGAGCCGTAACACCCTCAGAGTCATGTAGAACACACGACACACACACACACACACACACACACACACACACACACAGTGTCAGTGAATGAGCCGTAACACCCTCAGAGTCACGTAGGACACACACACACACACACACACACACAGACACACGCACACACACACACACACACACACACACACACACACACACACACACACACACACACACACACACACACACTGCAGTCTGTCTGCCTCATACATCAGAAAACACCAAAACATCACACAACTTAAACACTCAGAGTCAGAAGTCCTTCACAAGACAAAGTAACGTACTAAACGCTCACGAGTTCAGTGTCCTGTAGTGACCTCATGCCATAGATCACTGCTTCCAGGAATCAAAGCGTTCTGAACACTAGCACTGTTCAGACAAACATCACTGAAGATGACACATACACTACCATTAATAATACTTTTGAAGTCTCTTTTGCTCACCAAGGCTGCATTTATTTGATCAGGGATACAGTAAAAACAGTAAAAAATTGAAATATTATTGCAATTTAAAATAACTATTTTCTATGTGAATATCTGTTAAAATGTAATTTATTTATGTGATCACAATCTGTATTTTCAGCATCATTACTCCAGTCTTCAGTGTCACATGATCTTCAGAAATCATAATAATATACTGATTTACTGCTCAAGAAACATTTCTGATTATTATCAATGTTGAAAATAGTCGTGCTGCTTTATATTTTTGTGTAAAACATGATACATTTTATTTTCAGGATTCTTTGATGAATAGAAAATTCAAAAGAACAGCATTTATCTGAAACAGAAATCATTTGTAACTTCATAAATATCTTTACTGCCACTTTTGATCAATTTAATGCATCCTTTCTGAATAAAAGTATTCATTTGTTCCAAAAAAAAGCCTCAAAATGTTGATCAGAAGCATAAACAAGCTGTCTATCTGAAGCCAAACCGTAAACTATGAGCATCAGAGCATCTCGTGACAGTCCTACCTGTGAGAAGAAACGGCCAGCAAACACACGGCACAGCAGAGTCATGAGACACACGTCCATCTCTGTCGAGGAACATGAGGAGAGACGTGCGGCACACAGAAATCCCCGACACACGTCTGAGCCTGCCTGTTACAGCTCGGGAGTATCTGACACACACACACACACACACACACACACACACACACACACACACACACACACACACACACACGGCCGAGCCTCTTCCTCTGACATACAGTAAGCTCTCATCGCTCCAGTCACAGCCGTGTGTGAGTCATGTTTACCCGCACATCACTGATGTCTCATGCAGACTCATCTGCCGCCCAGGTGTGTGGGGGCGTGGCTTAAGACAGGACACACCCCTACAACCTTTTACACAGCAAATACTGTACTAAAGCTCACATAGTACAAAGAGACTTACAGGCTCTGCTTCAAAACCCAGTGAGCGTGTTTGCTGCATACTGTCTACATAAAGTTTACCTTACCTTACCTTACCTTACCTTACCTTACCTTACCTAGGCAGCATCCAGACTGAAATCGCTCTACATACTGTAGGCAACAACATGCAACAAAAAATGAGCACTCCTCATTAGAACCACATGAGACGTGACTTACAAATGAGTTGTGTATGAGATGAACACTGCATTTTAACCCTATATGCATACAAACAAACGACATGCAAAAATACTGGATACATTTTTAATTAGATTTATCTCTTTCAATTACAGTGAACAAAATGCATTTAATAAACTTAACTAATCCATAACCACAGAAGGCAATTACTATAACTCCTATTTATATATTTAAAATAATGAATACAAAATAATAATAGCAAATAATAAAAAAATAATAGAAATTAAATGAATTAATAAAATAGATAAACTATAATTTTTATGTATTTATTTTATTTATCGTTATTTTCATTTTTATCGTTTTTGCTTTTTTATACATTATTTTAAATAGATAATTTTTTGTTTATTTTATTTATTTGTTTTTTAATAGAAAAATTTCACTGTATTTTCTGCACTGCAGTAGCTTGTGTGCTAATCGGGTTTGTACTTTAAATCTGGAATCATATGCTGTGAATATTGTTGGCTTCTATAACAAATTGCTTGTGGCTTTCCTCATGTGTAAGGCGCTTTGGATAAATGAAGAAATGCTAAATGACTAAATGGAAATGTTTAACCTGGTACAATGAATTTCTGTGGTGCCAGATTAAAATATCATATGGTTTTGGAGTGATATATTAAAATATAATATGGTTTTGGAGCGATATATTAAAATATCATATGGTTTTGGAGCGATATATTAAAATATCATATGGTTTTGGAGCGATATATTAAAATATCATATGGTTTTGGAGCGGTATATTAAAATATAATATGGTTTTAGAGCGATATATTAAAATATCATATGGTTTTGGAGCGATATATTAAAATATCATATGGTTTTGGAGCGATATATTAAAATATCATATGGTTTTGGAGCGATATATTAAAATATTTTGGAGCGATATGGTTTTGGAGCGATATATTAAAATATCATATGTATATTAAAATATAATATGGTTTTGGAGCGATATATTAAAATATCATATGGTTTTGGAGCGATATATTAAAATATCATATGTATATTAAAATATCATATGGTTTTGGAGCGATATATTAAAATATCATATGGTTTTGGAGCGATATATTAAAATATCATATGGTTTTGGAGCGATATATTAAAATATCATATGGTTTTGGAGCGATATATTAAAATATCATATGGTTTTGGAGCGATATATTAAAATATCATATGGTTTTGGAGCGATATATTAAAATATCATATGGTTTTGGAGCGGTATATTAAAATATCATATGGTTTTGGAGCGATATATTAAAATATCATATGTATATTAAAATATAATATGGTTTTGGAGCGGTATATTAAAATATCATATGGTTTTGAAGCGATATATTAAAATATCATACGGTTTTGGAGCGATATATTAAAATATCATAAATATCATATGGTTTTGGAGCGATATATTAAAATATCATATGGTTTTGGAGCGATATATTAAAATATAATATGGTTTTGGAGCGATATATTAAAATATCATATGGTTTTGGAGCGATATATTAAAATATATAAAATACGGTTTTGGAGCGATATATTAAAATTAAAATATCATATGGTTTTGGAGCGATATATTAAAATATCATATGGTTTTAGGAGCGATATATTAAAATATAATATGGTTTTGGAGGAACGATATATTAAAATATCATATGGTTTTGGAGCGATATATTAAAATATCATATGGTTTTGGAGCGATATATTAAAATATCATATGGTTTTGGAGCGATATATTAAAATATCATATGGTTTTGGAGCGATATATTAAAATATCATATGGTTTTGGAGCGATATATTAAAATATCGGTTTTGGAGCGATATATTAAAATATCATATGGTTTTGGAGCGATATATTAAAATATCATATGGTTTTGGAGCGATATATTAAAATATCATATGGTTTTGGAGCGATATATTAAAATATCATATGGTTTTGGAGCGATATATTAAAATATAATATGGTTTATTGATGAGTAAATCATATTTTCTGAGCAATTTTTTATTTCCCATAGTACAGATGATAAAATAATTTCCCAATACAAGAAAAAAGCAGCACAGAAACAGTCATGTCACCGTGAATAAAATGGGCAACGCTGAAGGAAATCTCTTCTCACCGCGAGCAAACGTGACCGCAGCGGGATCTGAATATATCTCTAATGATTTCACAATCTGTAATGTCACAGCTCAGTCTAATTCAACTGCTCCACAGGCCAACGACCACATCGACACCGTCTGCCCTGCGAAAATGAGTCATTTCAGGCGATGGCGTAGAGGTTTTGCAGAATTACCATCATCTAGGAGTCATGAGTCATTCCTGACAGCATGAGACGAGTCTGAGCGCAGGAAACGCTGAGTGAGCAGACGGAGAACACGAGGAACCGTCGCTGATGAAACATCCAGATGATCTATCCCAGCATGCACCAGCAGTGGAGCCAATGGAGCTACAGCTGACTTCATGTTCAGGGACACGGTGACCCAAAAAATGAGGAGAAGAGAGACCAGATGAGAGCACAAGAGGAGAGTACAGGAGGTGAGATGAGACGAGACGAAACAGCAAGAGAGCGAAGAAGAGAAGAAGAGATGAGGGAAATAAAGAAAACAGATGTGATGAGAGAAAACAAGAACATGATCGAAAGTGAAAAGATGAGAAGATGAGCACAAAAGAGACAAGATGAAGTCTGAAGAGGATAGTAAGAGAGCGAAGAAGAAAGGATGAGATAAGAGAAAAGGAGAAAAAAACAGATGAGAGTAAAGAAGAAAGGAAAGGAGAACGAGATGAGATGAGGAGAGAGCAAAGAAGAGATGAGAAGAGAGCAATAAAGATGAGAAGATGAGCACAAAAGAGACAAGATGAAAGTCTGAAGAGGATAGTAAGAGAGCAAAGAAGAAAGGATGAGATAAGAGAAAAGGAGAAAAAACAGATGAGAGTAAAGAAGAAAGGAAAGGAGAAACAATGAGATGATATGAGAGCAAAAGGGAAGAAAAGAGACAACATGATAGCAAAAGAGATGAGATGAAATAAGTGCAAAATAAACAAGATGAGATGAAGAGAGAGCACAAGAGAAGAGAGAGAACAATGAAGATGAGAAGAGACAAGGTGAGAGCAAATGAGAAGACATGAGAGTACATGAGAAGTAAAGAAGAAGAGATCAGAGGAGAAAAACAAAGAAGAAAAGTGATGAGAAACAGATGAGCAAAGAAAAGAAGAAGAGAGAAAATATGAGAGAAGAAAACTAGAAACGTAGAAGAGACAATGAGAACAAAGGAGAAGAAATGAGAGAAGATGAGCAATAGAGAAGACAAGAGAGCAGTGAAAAAGAGAAGAAAAGAAATGAGGGGAAAAAGAGTTGAGAGGAGATGAGACATGAGAGCAAACAAGACGACGAGTGAAAAAGAGAAGAAAAGAAATGCAAGACAAGATGAGTGAAAAAAGAGAGTACTAGAAGCAAGAAAAGAGTGAAACAGATGATACCAGACGAGGTGATATGAGAGCAAAGAAGAGAATAAAAGAGAAGAGATGAGAGCAAAGAAGAGAGTAAAAGAGATGCGAGGAGACGAGGGACGCCCACGTGACCTCACGTGACCTCTGAACACACGGCCGTATGTTAACATGCGTCACACACAAATCACTCCCCAAACACAAGCAGAACAACATCTGCATCATCCAGAGACACAACATTAAATCTGCTAAACACTCAGTGTGCATTAGATCTGATGATAATAACCGGCTCTTCAGGGGTCACAGATTATCTCTAGGATTCAGATACAAGATGCATGTTTGTGCATATTCTCCACATCTGCTGGTTTAATCTCACTAAACAGCCATCTGATCTGATTTTACAGCTTCACATCAGTCAGCTGGGAAACATCCCAGACCGAGTCACGGCGTATGACAAGGACGTTTCTGTGTGTAACAACTCAACAATATCCCCTGTATATTCAGCTCTGTTCTCAGAGATTCTTCAGATTTACCTGCCGCTAATCAGACTGTGTCTAAACGTCCAGTTCTTGATCAGAGGACCACAGTAAATCAGACAAGATTATAGATTACAAGATAATTCATCTTTTCATATTTTTATCATGCATTCATTTTACATCAATGCAACATTGCATAATAACTGCAAACAAGTGAATATAGGAATAAAGATGCACTCTTTACCTGATAATACAGCATATTCTCTTAAAGGCTTAACTAAAGCAAACAGCTTTTAGCATGAGATGAATCGTGAAAGTGATGCTTTCAATGCATCAAGAGGTCAAGATGTAATTATACAGAGCTTTCTCTTTTCAGCCGTCTCTGAAACTGTGAACTAAGCATGAACGAATTTCTGAATGAATGAATTTATAAACATAATGAGCGTGTTTGCTACAGGATTATTTAATGTATTCACTGTAATGAGTCGCAGCTGAAAGATTCAACACTGAGTGATGAAATGTTGACTTATAATTAATTTAACCAGGAACTGAAGCAGCTAAATCAAATCAACCAATTAGAATTAATTGACATATTTTTCATTTTCAAATAAAAATTTCTCTCTTCATGATTCCCTGGATGAACATGTTAAAACAGTGAACACGCACGCACACACACACACACACACACACACACACACACACACACACACACACACACACACACACACACACACACACACACACACATTGAGTCATTGAGACGGTTTACCCTGTCAGTCACACAAGAGTCAATCGGATGAAGACTGAATGAGTGTTTGACTGATGGACAGCATAAAGAGCAGGTGCTGAACACACACACACACACACACACACACACACAAACACACACACACACACACACACACACACACACACACACACATACACACGCACACACACACACACACACACACACACACATTGAGACGGTTTACCTGTCAGTCACACAAGAGTCAATCAGATGAAGACTGAATGAGTGTTTGACTGATGGACAGCATAAAGAGCAGGTGCTGAACACACACACACACACACACACACACACACACACACACACACACACACACACACACACACACACACACACACACACACACACACACACACACACACACAGAGTCATTGAGACGGTTTACCCTGTCAGTCACACAAGAGTCAATCAGATGAAGACTGAATGAGTGTTTGACTGATGGACAGCATAAAGAGCAGGTGCTGAACACACACACACACACACACACACACACACACACACACACACACACACACACACAGACACACACACACACACACACACACACACACACAGACACACACAGACACAGACAAATACAAATTAAATTTCTTTCAAAGAAAAAAGCAAAGTAAAAAATAAAATATTGCTTAACGATATTGCTTTAAAACAAAAATAAAGAACTGGTTTATGATTAATTACTTAACATTGTATGATTCCTCTTTGTAAGATGAGAAAAGCATTGGCTTAACATTATAAATTATGTTGTTGTTATGTTGTTTGAATGCATGTCAAAGTCCAATGTTAATTAATGTTTACAGCCCAAAATTAAGTAAATAAATCGATTAAAACCCA
>JAPDDM010000343.1:172500-175000 GCA_027474115.1 Schizopygopsis malacanthus
GCACCGCTGTCAGAAGCACACAGACTGTTGATTTGTGGCCTCCGCCGGTGACGTGCGTGTGAATCTGCTGTTTCTATGGCCCCAGACGGCCGGGTCTGTCCCACACGGCACCCGCAGGACACTGAGGAACCGGCGGTGGAGACAGCGTTAATGACTCATCAGTTAATTTCCTCTCGTTACCACGTCAAACCAACCTCAGCGGGACCCAAACTAATGAATCAAAACCTCAACGCATGCATGTAAACGGACACAAACACACAGCAGATAAAAACTAAAAAAAACTAACAAGTACTCGGCTATTATGAGCTTTTTTGGACTCTTTTACTATTTTCGAGAACAAAAGATGCACTTATGTGTAGACTTTTAAATGATTATGGACTTTGTGAATTCTCATGATGTATTTGATTAATTTATCTTTTTAAAAATGTTTATGGGGTAAATTGGTATTGACATTTCATTGTAACAGCACAATAATTAAGTGTTCCTTAATGACAAATATCCTTAGGTACCTGTTATAATGCTGAAAAAGTTAATAAATCAATATATTAATCTATATGAGCTATAATATAAATATGGTAATCATTCAAAAATATCATGCATTAATGAACCATGGTACTGCCACAGAATTTTGTAAGTGGCATCACCTTCTCTGACCAGTGGAATAAATTAATCAATTAAAATAAATAGAAATTAGATATTTAATATAATAGATATTTATAATGGAAAATAACAAAAATACTATTAAAAATATATTTACAGAGATTATTAGTCTTTTTTAATGTTAGTTAATAAAAATCAAGTTCATGCGTGTACACATGGCACTAGATAAAGTTAAAAGATATAAAATGTATTAAATTCTGAAATCAACATTAATTAAGAATAATAAATGCTTCAGATGAATTGTTCATTGTTAGTTCATGTAGTATAACATATAGTAAAGTGTTACCATAAATGTATTTTTAAGGACAAAATTATGTTCTTAAATAAAGATAAAATAAAAATACATAGTTGAATTGCTATAAAGTTTCATTGGCTACTAATTATCATTATTTCTGACACATTAAAGCACAGTGAGCTCAACAGAACAGACAAAACCTCACAATCACCATCCACAGCCTTCACAGCCGCTCAGTCTCAGATGATTTAGTCTGGGTTACTCAGCTTGAAATAAACACAGAGAGAGAGAGATTATGATGAAGTCACTCACCGGTGTAAAATGAAATTCTGGAAATGTCTGTGGAGAGAGAGAGAGAGAGAGAGAGAAGGGAGGTCAGGTCATCGGTTTTGTCTTCTCAGCACATTGAGCAGAGCATGTGGTTTTATAGGTCCTCTGTGATCTCAGGGGACGGAGATACGGGATCCACGGCGCCCCCTGTCTGCGGTGCAGAGCGCTGCGTATCTGGGACAAACTACAGCCAAGCCCACCGGCCAAATCATATTCATAACACACTGAGAATAACCAGAAGATGCATGAGTGCTCGACTTCATTTACATCTGGGACATCAACTTTGTCCCAGATGTTTCTATTTAAGATCCTCAGGAGAGACACAAATGAGTCAATAGTTGACATACAGTAAGATTATAAAGCAGTTCAGATCATTTGATTAAAAGACTGGGTTATGGAAGACTTTAGTGTCTTGACAAACCACTGAGATCTCTTCTGAAACTCTAGAGGAGACACTTGTGAGATGAATGGGATCTTTTCCTCAGGAGAAACATTTGATAAAGCCTGAAAAACAAGGACGAAATAAGAGGATAGAAGGTAAAACAGGGATATTAAAAGAGATATTAAAGTGCCCAGCTGGTTTTCAATTCATTTTTATTTAGGTATCAACTTTGTCTCAGATGTTTCTAGAAGAAATACAGTAAAAATAGCTTTACACAAGTCAACAGTTGTCATCTGGTAAATGTATATAGTGCTACAGATGAATGTGGAGCAGCTCAGATTGTTTGATGAGAAAAGCTGAGTTCATATTGAGATCTTTATAAGTCATTAAGATCTCTTAATAATAATAATAATAAACTTTATTTTCTATAGCGCCCTTAAATGAAGATCTCAAAGCGCTTTACAACAACAAATAAAACCATACACAATAACAATCAAAAACCCTACAAATAAAACAATATAAAAATAAAACAAATGTTTAATTAAAAGCTACCCTAAAAAAATGAGTTTTAAGGCGAGATTTAAAAGTGCTAAGAGTTTTAGCTTGCCTTATCTCAATCGGTAAAGAATTGCACAGTTTTGGAGCTAATGAAGAAAAAGCCCTGTCGCCCATCGATCTTAAACGGGTTAAAGGAACAGTTAGAAGACCAGTTTCAGATGAGCGAAGGTCACGTGTTGGAGTATAAGGAATTAAAAGCTCAGACAAATATTGAGGTGCCAGCCCATGTAAAGCCTTGTAAGTAAGCATCAAAATTTTAAAGTCAACCCTAAAACTAACAGGAAGCCAATGTAAAGACTCCAAGACCGGCGTAATATGATCTCTCTTCCTAGTTA
>JAPDDM010000343.1:180000-190000 GCA_027474115.1 Schizopygopsis malacanthus
AGAGGTCTGCACGGGCTCAAAACTGAAGCCCGAACCCGGCCCGTACCCGAGATCGTCTGACCCGACCCGACCCGAGCGGCACAGTTAAATTTAGAGCCCGAACCCGACCCGAAATCACCCTCCCCGACCCACAACGAATAGCCAACTAAAAAAAAAGGAAAAAGGTTGCATTTCACGATTGCATGCAAAGAAACAGATTAATCAAGGCTCTGCCATTTCACAAACATTTACCAGTTATGAAAGTTTGTGAACATCAGGTGCAGCGGTCGCATACATTCTGCCGAGTTTATGAATTTTGTATGGACAAGAAGATGATGACAGTGCAAATTATGGTCATTTTTTGTCAGTTAAGGCTCGTTAGCATTCTGTCTACTTTAAATCAGACATAAGATCTTAAATAAGATTGTATTTATTTGAATGAATTAATCATTTATTTGAGAGAGAGAGAGAGAGAGAGAGAGAGAGAGAGAGAGACAGACAGACAGAGAGAGACAGAGAGAGAGAGAGAGAGAGAGAGAGAGAGAGAGAGAGAGAGAGAGAGAGTGACGCGTGCATGTGAACCTGCGTCTGCGCATGTCTCTCTACAAGTAATGAGGCTTAGTTACTTCAAAAACAGCGATTTTGCCGCCTCATTGCAGATAAATATAATGTTGTGACTTGCGAGTCAGTAGCCTGTCGAAGCTATTTTACTAATAAAAGTTTCCGTGCTGTTTGTGCGCGATCTCTGATATGTGTGTGCGTGCGTCTATGAAAGCAGCGAAGCCTCTGCATATAGTTTTGGTTTAGCTACAAACCCGAACCCGACCCGAGCCCGAAGCTATCCATTAAACATTAACCCGAAACCCGACCCGAACCCGCGGGTCCCGAAATACTTTAGGTAGCAGACCTCTAAAGGAGATGCAGATGATCAGGTGGACGCTAGGGCTGACCCGATGGGACGAAGTAAAGAACGAGGACGTCAGAAAGACCACGGGAGTAGCACCGATTATGGAGACGATGAGGGAAGCATAACTTCGAGGGTATGGCCATGTAGTCAGGAGTGAGGAAGAGTCAATAGAGAAGAGAGCCCTGTGTCTCAACCATGAAGGAAAGCGACCCCGAGGAAGACCAAAGAAGTGATGGATGGATCGGATAAAGGAAGACATGAGACATGACAACGTCACCCCCGATGATGTCCTCGATCGGAAGAAATGGAGAGCAATCTGCTGAAAAGTGGACCCCGCATTACGACGGGACAAACGCTAGGAGAGAGAGATTTATATTTATGTTCCATATTTATATTTATTAAATATATTTTTATCTATAAAATATGACATCATTTATATTTACATATTTACATAATTTATATTTACATATATATAAAAAATAATTAATATATTGTATTATTCTATAATGTAGTATACAATTCTATAATAATTGTTATTATATATATATATATATATATATATTAATAGTTATATATAAATAATATAATATATATAAATAGTTATATATAAATATATATTAATAGTTATCTGTTACATGCATAATATTTTTTTATTTGTATGTATTTTACATATTTATCTTTAATTAAATATTTACATACATATCATTTTAGAGTATAAAAATATAAAATATATTGTAGAATATGAAAACAATATTATAATAATAATAATTGAGCTAGTTACGCATCCATAGGGCACATGCATGTAAGCTGAACCCCTTCACCGTTAGTGTAAGGAAGCTTTCCTAAATCGTCAACATTCCCTTGGGTTGAGTAATGAAATCAGGCACTTACAGATGCGTTTTACCATTATATGAGCCAGAGAATCCTGTAAACCTGCATCTACCCTCACTCCTCATTTGTCGCTTTGGATAAATGCGCCTGTTAAATTAATAACTGTAACATACTCTGAGATGTCGCACTTTATCAGTGTAAAGTTGTTGGCACGATGCTGTTGATAAAGAGTGTGAATGAGGTGAACAGATGGAGGGAAACGAGAGACGGGCATCAGCTGTACGTTAGTCCAGAATGAGATCCGGGTCACGGCACCAGATTCACAGATGGGCTCCTCTAGCATCTCCCATAAACCCTGGCAGCAATAACTCTGCCGTTATGGGCTTTCTTTGATGTGGACAAACTATAACAACCCAGAACAGACCGCCGCGCTCCTTTATGAGCTCTGACATCGGATCCTAATGGATGACAGACTCAACTACAGATACGCCAGATCTCCTGACCCTCACATGTGGATTCCCTCGCGGCTTTTCTCTCCAGACACCAATTATACACACACACTCCAAATAATCAATATTGTTAGCGACTAATCAAATCTACATGTGAATGGCATGGCAAAGCCGCTCTATTGACGGTGTGTCCAGAGATTAAAGGATCAGTGTGATTTTAACACACTTCTGTCACACTTCATATACTCTGGCGGATATTTTTAATGGATCATTCACACTTCTCCATGTCAGACCCTTTCTTACGCAGCAGTCTTGATGCTGTCGGCTCCATATGTCACACGCTGAGGATCGGGACGCGATTCAAAGGTCACCAATAGAGAAGACGAGCAAGACTGCGCAGACCCAAACACCTGCTTATCAAGCTGTTAGTCTTTGAGCTCGGCTGGTTATGTGAGGATGGAGTGACACTGAACACAAACGGCTCTGAGTTTCAGCTCCGTCAGGATGATAATGCACAAACTGCAGCATTATCACAGTCACTCAAAGCAGATACGGATCTGATCTTAATGACAGGATGATTGCGTATTTATCCTACAAGCTGATTAAAGGGATAATTCATTCTAAAATGAAAATCCATTCATCATTTACTCACCCTCAAGTTTTTGCAAACCTGTATGAGTCTGTTTCTGGTTCCCATTGACTTCCAGTGCTTTTTTCCATATTATGGAAGTCAATGCTACTAGCAAATTTTTGGTTTCCAACATTACTCAAAAAATGCTTTTATTCAGCAAATATGCATTAAATTGATCAAATAAATGCCGCCTTGATGAGCAGAAGAGACTTTTTTTCAAAACCATTAACAATGTAACGGACCCCAAACTTTTGAACAGTAGTCTAGGCCAATATGACTGGATCTACAACTTTTTAAAGAGATTTGTCAGAAGTACAATTCACTTCTTTAAGCACAAAACTTTGAAAAGCTACAAAAAGCACCGGAGTAATAAACCTGCGTTCAGATCTCAGTGGTACCTTATTAAACCGCACTTGCCCTTGAGCATCTATAAATAATACAAGCATCTGTGTCCTAACTCAGCAAAACCGCCCCAGCTGTGATTTATTTACCTTCAAACCGGGCCGCGGCGAGAGGTTCTGCTGCAGAGGACAGACGACGGCTTTGTCTCTCAGCTGTAATTACTGAACGACAGAATGACGGACGGAGAGAGTGTCATTGACGCTGACGCTGACACTCTCTGTACTGCATCAAAACACTCACACGTGTGCTGACCAAGGACATGATGTTAGGTGACTTCTCAGTTTACATGCACAACAATAACTATCAAAAATCTGCTCAGTTAATGTTGTTGCAACAAGCTGGATGGTCTGAATGCATAATAATCCGAAGACGCCCGTCTGTCTGAGAGCTTTAGGTTCATTTCATTCACAGTCACCTGATTTACATTAGACTGATTTACGTTCAGCTGTGAAGATGCTTCTTCAGATGGTTTCTGTATCTCTCTAGAAAGCACCATATCTAAGATGATATCTGTGAGGATCACACATCAAACGAGCAACTCGTACTACCCATAATGCACTGCGGCACCAGTGGGGGTTGCTTCCCATAGTCCTCAGCGTGACAGCGAGCAGCCAGGTGCTGATGCAGCAGGACTGATACAAGGTCAGAGAGAGAGAGAGAGAGAGAGAGAGAGAGAGAGAGAGAGAGAGAGAGAGAGAGAGAGAGAGAGAGAGAGAGAGAGAGAGAGAGAGAGAGAGAGAGAGAGTGGAAACTTGTGAAACTTTTTTTGGAGAGAGTTTAATGTTTGAGATGGGAAAATAGTATTAACAGTACAGGGAGAGAATTGCTAATATTATTAATAATTGTATTATTTAAGATTGAAAATGCTTCTGTTAATGACGCTCTTAACAATATAATAGTCAACATTTGATGCAGCTGATGTAATCTAAGAGAAATGTGCACAGGAAAAAAAAAACTTTTATTTAGAAAAAGTCTTTCTAAATAAAATTATAAATTCTTAAAATTAAATGCAATTCTGTGTTCCTGTGTGGCTCAGTGGTAGAGCATTGCGTCATCAGCGCAAAAGGTTGTGGGTTCGATTCCCAGGGAACACATGTACTAATGAAAATGTATAACCTGAATGCACTGTAAGTCGCTTTGGATCTGCTAAATGCATAAATGTAAATATATATTTTATAAAATAAACAATACACTAGCTTGTGTAGTGTTTTTAAAAAGGAGCAGAATCCTAATGTGGCATTACATTTTCACATTCTCTCACATTCATATTCTGCAGGCAACTAATTTCTCTGAATCAAGTTTAGTTCTCATCTCATTCATTTCTTCAAAAAATAAATACAATAATAAAATAAATAATACAATTAAATACAAAGAAAATCATTGGAATAAAATAATTAAAAGCCTAGTTTTCTAGTGTTTATATATATATATATATATATATATATATAGACAAAGGCTATTTTCACATTTTTCTGGCTACCAGGTTCTCTGAATCAAGTCTGTGTGGCTGACTGCATCATCTCATTCATCTGGAAATGAACCCAACATCTGCACTTTCTCTGAACATGTTTAAAACACTCTATTGAGGAGAAAAAAACATTCACCACACACTTTCCTAAAGCAGATTATCTGCCCACCGAATACACAGAAAAGTTCTGAATGAAACATATTTTGAAATCTTGAAAGCATTTCTCTGCAAGTGATGTTGCCTTGGTAAAAATGACCAAAATATGGACAAATAGAACAGAATTTGGGGGGAAATAAAACAGAACCCGGGAAAAAATGTAATGCTTTTCATTGGGCCCTAATCTATGAGGGCTAATAATGCTGCCTAGATAGGCAGCTCACTAGGATTTGGAACAGAGCTTAACAAAATATAAAATGATAAATTCAGCAGTTTATGTTTATGACTTCAACAGCTGTGCATAAACACTTCACTTCACTTCTAAACACAAAGCACAGATATAATAGTGTCACGTGAGTGAACTGAACTCAACTGGATCTGACAGATGATGAAGGGCTGTTTAACACACACACACACACACACACACACACACACACACACACACACACACACACACACACACACACACACACACTCCTCCTTCCTCTATGTCATTGTGTGCCACTATGTGGGGTGAGAGGAACACGCCTCATTCAAGGGCCCGGGGCAAAACAAGCACGCTGACAGACACACGCTGACACACACACGCTGACACACACACACACACACACACACACACACACACACACACACACACGCATGCACGCACACACACACACGCTGACACACACACGCTGACACACACACACACACACACACACACACGCATGCACGCACACACACACACGCTGACACACACACACACACACACACACACACACACACACACACACACACACACACACACACACCCTACAGGCTCAAACACCTGCCAAACACACTCAGGCCAGCAATCATGACCTCACACACACACACACACACACACACGGCACGCTTCCAAGCGCAGGAAAGCAATCAGTCATAAGTAATCCAAATATCAGGGTCATAGAGTTCAGCGCATGTACCGACAACACACATGAATACAGTCAGAACAGAAATAATAACCACACATACATCAATCTGCATCTGACCTTAATATCATTATGCCAACAATAACAACTCCAAACGCTAACAATAGACTCTCTTCATTAATTATCATACAGAAATATGCATATATGCATGCAGAAGCGTTCAACCTACATTTTGCTTACAGTTCCCCCAAAAAGCCCACAGTAAACAGAAAACACAGAATTACACATGCATACTTCAAAAGATGTCACATACTTCAACCAGTGCAGTACTAAACTATTATCCATCTTTAAATGCATTTCAATTTTATTGTCAACTTTAAGTGTTTTTTAGATAGATTTTAGTGAGAATACTTCAAAATAAATACATCATATTTAAATTGTGCAACAGTGTATATATTTATTATACTGGTAATCAGATTCAAGTAACACACAAAAAAAAGTGATTGGTATCAGTATCATTATCGATTAATACTCTGAACCAGGAAACATTTCGATTTATGCATCCCAAAATATAAAAAACAATTAGGGATGCACAATATAAATTGGACAATATTTGCATTTTACACATGATCAGTATAATTAGGACATTAATAGAAGCCGAATCAGAATGTTTTTTTTTTTTTTTTTTTACAAAATATTGCAAAGTTCTTGATGTCAGACTTAAGCAATTCAAATCTATTAAGTAACTAATTAAGTAACAAATGAACCAATTTCTGTTACAAATGATAAAGATGCATGCTATTTGCAATAAAATGTATTGCCGATGTTTTATAAAAATATTTGCATATATGCACATTAAATATTATATATGCCGATATAAATAATTATATTTTATAGCATTACAGTTTAATGCAAATATTATAGATTTATATTAGGTATATTCACTACCGGTATAAGATTAAACGTCTGTATCTGTCTAATTATCAGTCTCCTTATGCACTTTACATAATGTTTCTTCATAAAGATCTGACTATTTAGTACATCGGGATGTGCTCAAACGATTAACTATGTATTTCAGTAAAGGTTTTTGACCATTTTAGCCTCAACATGCAGTGTTTTCCTTCTGCTGCATGTATTCAAACCAAAATTGTTGTCAATTCAATTTTCCCATTCAGACATGAGCAGAACTCATTAGAGCATGTGGAAACGGAAGCCTCTCTCTCCGTCACAGCACACACACACACACACACACACACACACACACACACACACACACACACACACACACGCACGCACGCACGCACGCACACACACACACACACACACACACACACACGCGTTCAGATGTGGCCGTGCGGAGCAGCAGGAAAAGCTCTTACCATGGTACAATCCTTCCATTAAAGACGAGGAATCTTAGTCCACCACGAGTACACTGTAGTATCCGTAAAATACACTTCCACACACACACACACGTTAAAACGCAGCTGTCCGGCACACAGGCATAGTACTGCGAGAAAAACTGGATCCGGCATGCAGAGGAGCGTTGGCGGTGTGAGCGCGTGCAGAACGGACGGGGGTCTTTGTCTCTCATTCGCAGCTCCAGAGAATAGATGAGAGGAGAAACTCGAGGGGGAGGGAGAGAGAGAGAGAGAGCTCTGGTAACCGACGGTAACGGTGAGATCAGCACATCTCCACCCCCTTCATCCCCTCGGAGGAAAGCACAGCAGACTGTAACTACAGCTCTGCAATCATGAAAGGGACAGTTCACGCAATCATTTTGTCAGGATTTTCTCACCTCATGTCATTCTAACCGCATGTTCTCTTTCTTGAATGAATGACAAAATGTAATGCATTCAAAGCGGTGGTGATTTATAGTGTCGAGCTTCAAAAACACCACAAAAATGCCCCGAGAGACATTTTACCCTCTTAAATCTCATTTGCACTTGAGTTTAGTTCAAAAACAGCTCATTATAAGATGTGTTAAACCAGATTTGATGTCACTGACGCCAATATAAATGAGATTTGAGAGTACAGCTTAAAGATTTGGGGGAGAATACATTATTGTAATGTTTCTGATATAAAAAAAAAAAATCATGATTGCATTTAAAAATGCAGTTTTTAAAAGAAACCCCGGTTTGTAGGACTGTAGAATTTAACTCCAAAATGTCCAATTTAAAAACACGATTATATAACAATAGGACCATAAAATAATAATAATAGATAAAAATTAGGGCTGTCAATTAATTAAAATACTTAATCGCGATTAATCGCACGATTGTCATGAGTTCACTCGTGATTAATCGCAACTTAATCGCACATTTTGATTTGTTCTAAATGTACCTTAAATTAATACTTTTCAAGTTTTTTAACTCTAATCAACATGGGCATGGACAAATATGGATGCTTTATGCAATATACGTTTATTACTATTGAAACCATCCTCAACATAGAGCATGAAGTGTATACACGTTTCATAGATCAATAAACATAGAACAAATGTTTCATGTTTATTAGACACATGAAAAAAATAACATAGAAACACCAGGTTCCTATTACTATTTACTTACAAAAACTGTTACTGTTTACATTTTCACACGACAAGACAGATCACTTCTTCTGAACATGCTGTACATTTATTATTACATTTGTTTCCCTCTCTGTGCCCACATACTGTCTTTTGATGCAGCCAAATTCTCAATAAAACTGTTTCCATTTACATATTTTACTGTTTCTGTGGTCATACAACGGAATTACTATGAAATAATGACTGAAACGCAACCCACTAAATAACCAGCTCTCCCTTTGAAAATGTTAATCTGCATAAAATCTTGATTTATAATCGAGCCGTCGTGTGATTAATTCAAATCCACATCAGATAAAGACAATAGCTGTGCTGTGATTTCAGCTATGCTCGCATGTAAAATTAGAGAAGCAACATTTTGCATGTTCAGAAGAAGTGGTGAGAAAATCTAAACAGGTTTGTGTCAGTGCAGAGAAAGAGAAGTAATAGGAACCTGGTGTTTCTTTTTTCATGTGTCTAATAGACATGAACAAGTTCTTTGAAAAACATCTATTACCTTTGAAACATGTATACTCTTCATGCTCTATGTTGAGGATGGTTTCACCAATAATAAACATATATTACATCAAGCATCCATATTTGTCCATGCCCATGTTGATTAGAGTATTAAAAACTTTAAGTATTAATTTAAGGTACATTTAGAACAGATACAAATCTGCGATTAAGTTGCGATTAATCGCGAGTTAGCTCATGACAATCGTGCGATTAATCGCGATTAAATATTTAAAATCGATTGACAGCCCTAATTAAAATAGATAATAAACAGGGGATATTAAAGGAACACTCCACTGTTATTGAAAATAGGCTCATTTTATAACTCCCCTAGAGTTAATCAGTTGAGTTTTACTGTTTTTGAATCCATTCAGCCGATCTCCGGATCTGGCGGTAGCACTTTTAGCTTAGCTTAGCATAGATAATTGAATCGGATTAGACCATTAGCATCTCGCTCAAAAATAACCAAAGAGATTCTATATTTTTCCTATTTAAAGCTTGACTCTTCTGCGCAGACAGCCAGCCAAAAGACAGACAGCCATATTTCTCTCCTGTTTTACTATCAGATGAATATCATTCGTGTTTATGGCTGTAACAAGCCGTGTTTCTGTCCTCATGTGGATTCTCTCACACATTCAGGCCGGCGTTTGGCCTTGGTCTTGTGAGAAAGACTGATTCTCATGCTCAAGGTCGAACGAGCGTCTCTTTTTTCATGTAACGTCAAAACTGTTTAGAATTTATTTCAGATACCTGCGATGAGCTGAATTCCTGACTTAAAGCTGCTTAGCCGGCAAACGCACACACACACACACACACACACACACACACACACACACACACACACACACACACAATTAAAAACCCAGCAGCGTCTGTCATTCTCCACCTTCCTGACACAAACTTCCAGCCTGCTATCAGCTCCTTCCTTCAGACAGACGACCGCAGACACATGAGAACAAGAGAGAGAGAGACAGACAGAGAGAGAGAGAGAGAGAGACAGAGAGAGAGAGAGAGAGAGAGAGAGAGAGAGAGAGAGACAGAGAGAGAGAGAGACAGAGAGAGAGAGAGAGAGAGAGAGAGAGTAACAGTAACAGTAAAAAATAACAGTAAAAATATTAATGGTAAAAATATTTAAACGCTGTCAATAAACACTAAAAATTCAAACAAATTATTTAAAAATGTCACTGTTTAAAACATTTATATAAAAGCATGTA
>JAPDDM010000343.1:195000-262500 GCA_027474115.1 Schizopygopsis malacanthus
CTCTCTGTCTCTGTCAGAGGTGCGTTTAGAGGACGAGATCCTCTCGAGGACATGGTGGATGGGCAGTGATGTCACTGCTGTTAAAGCCGGAGTGTGTGTGTGTGTGTGTGTGTGTGTGTGTGTGTGTGTGTGTGTGTGTGCGTGTGTGTGCGTGTGTGTGTGTGTGTGTGTGTGTGTGTGTGTGTATGTGTGTGTGTGTGTGCGTGTGTGTGTGTGTGTGTGTGTGCATGTGTGTGTGTGTGTGTGTGTGTGTGCGTGTGTGTGTGTGTGCGTGTGTGTGTGCGTATGTGTGTGCGTGCGTGCGTGTGCGTGCGTGTGTGTGTGTGTGTGTGTGTGTGTGTGTGTGCGTGTGTATGTGTGTGTGTGTGTGTGTGTGTGTGTGCGTGTGTGCGTATGTGTGTGTGTGTGTGTGTGCGTGTGTATGTGTGTGTGTGTGTGTGTGCATGTGTGTGTGCGTGTGTCAACAGCCCAGTCGAAGCCCCGAGGACACAGTGATAAACTATGATGTCATTTCCCTTCATTGTGAGGAGACGCAAGCACCAGCTAGCAGGAGCACAGCTAGCACTTCAGCTACCTCTGGCCACACTCAGAGAAAGAGATCTGACTGAATACGAGCTTCAAAAGCCAACAGCTCCGTGGAGAAGAACCCAAACATGATCCAAATCCTGACGGGAAAAACCAACCGTCCACATGTGTCATCTAGAGTCCACAGCACACGTTTCACCAGACTTTATACCTGCTTTGGTGTCGAAATAAACACATTTAATAAATCAATTCATCAATTATTCATTATTAACATAATAAAATATATATTTAAACAATTGTATTTTAATATATATATATATTTATTTAAATACACAAACTAAAATAATACTTTACTTGTATGTGTGTGTGTGTGTGTAATTGTAATTATTTAATATTTACGTAAATTAATTCTTAATTTATAAAGTTATATTTATAAAAAAATATATAATTAATTATTATACAACTCACATATTAAGAAATAAATGTAGAAATGTAAATATATAACTTTATATGTATTATTTATTTATAATTTAAAACGTATTTATCCATTATCTAACATGTATTATTTATTGTTTATATACACTTTACACTCTTTATTATAGCTTTGTTCGACGTAAACACATAAATAACACTAAATAAACGAGTTACAGCAGTTAATTACAACAAGACCCACAGTACTCCTGAAACCAGGACGACCTGTAATATACTGAAACTCAGTCTCATAACATCAACATGAGTCCATTTAATAATCAGTAAGATATGAATTATTCTCATCATCCGTATTGCTGCTATGTGTATATACCCGGTACAACCTGTTTGCACATCCCTGTTTATATTATTATTTATTAAGTCCACAGTATACTGTATTGCACATTTTACCCTTTATTTTTAACCTATATTTATATATATATATACTCTTGTGTTGTGTTACATATTTTGCACTGTCCATTGAGCGGACCTGACCCGATTCACATTTCACTACTGATTATATTCTGTATAATTGACTATGTGACGAATATAAAAAAACCTTGAACCTTGAAACCCCAACAGCTTGAGGACCAGGGCCCTAAGATCCCCACTTTACACATGAAAGCACAGGACAAAGACAAGCACATAACGCTCACAGATGAGTGAATAAAGAGGAATCCTAAATGAAGGAGACTTCTGAGATCCGGACAGAAGAACGCTGTTATCTCCTCAAACAGCAAAGCTTTCTCCATCAACACACTGATAATAAAGACACACAGAGAGCAGCCAAATACAGCCTTGCCATTCACACCATCATCTGAAGAGTCATGCAAATATGGAGGAGATATGTGTAACATAAATCAAACATTTTCAGATGAAAAAGCCAATGAATCACTGTGGCACTGACGTTCAGAAACTTCAGCGCCGTCATTTGTATTTTACTCTGGTGGTATATCAGTACGTTTAGATCACATAACTACATCAAATAATATTTATTTCAATACGGTTTTGTGCTTTTTAGTCCATATCTGATAGCTTTGAGATCATTTATAGTATAGTGTACAATTAAACACTGATAAAATGACATTTCAGCAATATAAACATACAAATATAGTTGAATAAAGTGTAAAAATATTAAAATAGAAATACTGGTAGGATAAACAAATGATTATATCAATATGTTTAGTACAGAAAAAGTAGATCAGGTATCTAAAAATAAACATAATGTTGTTTTCTTTCTAGAAAATAGAAAAAATAAATCAATAAAACCTTGTCCAATTACAAACTGAGCATTTTCCATTCAGCATTTTCATACACACACTGTGTAATAAGAGAAATAGCATCAGTTATGATTTCATATTGATATTACAACAGTCTGCATGTAAACGGCCTGCACAAACCAAACATTACTTGCATCAAAAGCAGGTTTGTTTCTCAGACAGGAGTGGAAACGTGCACATGAGGTTTGCACTGAAAGAACAGCAGCTTTGGGGTAAACTCAAGCGAGTCCCTTCAGACATCAGCGTTTATTTACCGGTGTGCGGATGCTCTCAGAGAAACACCTTCAGTGCTGACAGTGTCTGCTGGAGAAACTCAGACAGATACACAGCAGCGTTCAGAGAAAACCGTGCCGAGACTCGGAGAAACTGACACAGAACCAGCAGCTTCTCTGGAAACATCCGTTTATGTGGACTTTTCGTCTTTTACAAACCCAAAACCATGCATTTCTTTGCACTGCAGAACACAGAAGAACAACACTAAAACATATTTCATTATATGATGATGACACGATGACAAACTTTCATGTTTAGGTGAAGTATCCTATCCCTATCACATACACAGATCATGGTTGGACATAGTTAGAACAAATGATTGGAATAACATTAATATTACCAATATTACACTTACTTCAATGTTTGGAACATGCTAATCGTCTGATCGTAGAGCAAAAGATCACAACACTTTTTTTTAAAGAAGTCTCTTCTGCTCACCAAGGCTGCATTTCTTTGAATACAAATACAGTAAAGTCAGTACAATTGTGAAATATTTTTACAATTCAAAATAGCTGTTTCCTATGTGAATACCTTGTCAAATATTATTTATTTCTGTGATCAAAGCTGTATTTTCAGCATCATTACTTCAGTCTTCAGTGTCACGTGATCCTCTCATCATTCTAATATGAATTAGTGCTCAAGTAATTATTATTATCAGTGTTGAAAACAGTTGTGCTGCATACATTTAATTTTCAGGATTCTTTGATTGATAGAAAATTCATAAAAGCAGCACTTATTTAAATAGTATCTTTTGTAACATTATAAATGTGACCCTGGAACACAAAGCCAGTCATAAGGGTCAATTTTTTTTCAAATTGAGATTTATTTGTCATCTGAAAGCTGTATAAATAATATTTCCATTGATGTATGGTTTGTTATGATAGGACAATATTTGAGAATCTGGAATCTGAGGGTGCAAAAAAATCAAATATTGAAGAAAATCTCCTTTAAAGTTGTCCAAATGAAGTTCTTAGCAGTGCATATTACTAATCAAATATTACGTTTTTATATATTTACGGTAGGAAACGTACAAAATATCTTCATGGAACATGATCTTTAATATACTAATGATTTTTGGCATAAAACAAAAATTGATAATTTTGACCCATACAATGTATTGTTGGCTATTGCTACAAATATACCCGTGCAAATTATGACTGGTCACAAATGTCTTTAATGTCACTTATAATCAATTTAACGCATCCTTGCTGAATAAAAGCATTATGATGTGAAAGCAAATGTACTAAAACATTTCAAATACTTCTTTTTAAAAACTCAGTACGCAGTATAAAGTATACACTTGCTGTATGTAATAACATTCCTAATGTAGGCTGTGCATTCTGAGACTTCCTGTCTGCACGACATCACTTCCTGTAGCAGCGTCACACTAAAGACAAGAGCTAAAGAAGGCCGATTCCCACAGGCCCTTGCATTGTGTTCATGCAGCTTTTTAAAACATAAACACACTTCCTTCTGTTTCCACAGCCACCTTCCAGCGGCAGGGATCTGGAGCTGAGCTACACCGAATCAAAAATCATAAGAGGCTGATTGTTTGTGTGTCGGTTCCTGTCATTCCCGCCCCGGCGCACTAATGACGGGTCTCTCAGGTAAAACTGTAATCTAAAGCCTTCGGGCCACAGGAACTGGAAGCAGCTCGAGCTCATTTCCTGCGGAGTCATCTTTAAAACTCTGCTCTCCAACGGTTCAACAGGAAACTCTGCACAAAGAAGCCAGTTATACAAGCACTTCAAGAGCAAGTACGGGGGTTTGATTTGGACCGGTTCAGACCGGATCACGTTTATAAAGCAGCATGTGTGAGCGGCTCAGTCTGAATGAGCCATTGAGACGGCTGGAAACTGTAAGTACAGTGATACACTCGCTGTTCACACAACACACAACACAATCAACCAATTACCCAACCAACCAGTAGAATCAATACAGATATCTGGAGAGCAATGTGTAAGCATGCAGGTACACAAAAAAAAAAAAAATATTTGTTTATTTTCATTGTTTTTATTTTAAAGTTATTGATTTAAATTTTTTCTTTTTATGATTTAATTCATTCTTAGTATTTTTCATTGCTTAAATTTTTATTTAGTTATTTTTAGATTTTTATGATAATTTTTAGTATTTTATTTTGATTGCTTTTATTTTAACTTTTATGTATTATTTATATTTTATAGGTTTAGGATTTAATTTGTTTTATTTTATGTTTTCATTTTAAAATTATATATATATATATTAATTAAGATTTATGTAATTTTAGTACTTAATTTTGATTGTTTTTATTTAAAAATTCCGTTTTAAATTGTTATGTTTAAATAATTTTTGCATTTTATTTCAATTTATTTTTGTCTTTAAATTATATTTTAAGCGTTTTATTTGGATTTTTGTTTTATTTTGATTATTTAATGAATTATTAGCTTGTCATTACATTTTCAAACCCGCTGCAATTCTCTTATATTTTAGCTGATATATTGTTCTGTCACTACTTGTGATATATATATTTACATTTACATTTATGCATTTATCAGACACTTTTATCCAAAGCGACTTAAAGTGCATTCAGGTTATAATTCATTTTTTGTCAGTATGTGTTTCCTGGGAATCGAACCCACAACCTTTGCGCTGCTAACGCAATGCTCTACCACTGAGCCACAGGAACACTATATATAGATATTTTTTGGCTGGTTTTACTCAGAACCAGTATATAAACAACCAGCTCTATAGTTGTAACTTACTTTATTGCTAATTTCAATACATCAATATAAAAGACAGAAACATTGTATTGAAACGCAATTGTATTTACACATTATAGACAAAAAAAATAGTTTGAAGACATTTAGCTGAAATGTGCAAGTAATTTTTCAAACCTGATGAAAATGCATACATGTGTATTGCTTCATGTGACTTGCAGAGCTAAAACAAAGTTGCAATGACCGATAACGATATCTAGAGAGAAAAAACCTGTGCATATAATACAAGAAAATGAGATGCACAAAAAATGCTGTAATGCAACACACATATTTTACACACTATTTCTACTGCTTTTTAGTATTTTACACTACTTTTGATCAGGTTAATTGATGCCGATATTCTCTAAATATCGGTCTGGTTGACACCCATCACTAGTTAGAAAGACAATGTTGCCCTAAACACAAATAGACGGCTCTTCCTGCCCAGAGGAAAAAGGCGTTTTCCTCTTAAACCCTGAGGGACGATACAAGGTAGCAACATCCTGCTAAACCAATCTCAGTTAAATGGTATGCCACCACACACACACACACACACACACACACACACACACACACACACACACACATATACACGCACACACACACACACACACACACACACACACACACACACACACACACACACACACACACACATATACACGCACACACACACACACACACACACACACACACACACACACACACACACACACACACACACACACACGCACACACACACACACACACACACACACACACACACACACACACACACATACACGGCTGAGCTTCCTGTCACAGCTGCAGAAATCACTGGCCGTCTTCCTGCGCAGCTAAAACAACAGGATTACATGCCATCACATAGATGCATTATGAGGAGAAATCTTGTGGTTATATGTTACAGAATGATTAATGATCTAATCACACAGTGCAAGTTGAGCCAAGCTATCAGCTTCACTGCAAATAATGCACGAAACGCCTTTTATGTGAGCAGAAGTTGTATTCACACAGATAAATCTCTCGTGATGACAATGCAGCGGTCACAAACGAAACATAATGACGAGTGGTGTCAGCCATAATTCACTCAAACGCTGTGATCTCTCAGTCTGGCGGCTGTCGCCCAGCACCGGCTCTAAAAATACCCCAGCCCTGCGCACCGTCATTTCCACCGCCCCGGGACGCACAGTATACAGTATCGCTCGTACACAGAGCTGCCAGATCACCTCAGCAGATTACAGAGATTCCCAGCACAATCGAGGATGAGGATCTAGACTGACATGCAGGACATCAAACTGGTGCAATCATCAGTATGATGATATATATATTTGTTTTTATTATTATTGTGATTTAATATGATTTCCTACCATTCAATTACCCTACTCAATACTAATTCTAACCATGATTTATTGCAACCGTTTGAATCGTAACATATGTATTAACATGTGATTTGTATAATTAAAAACATTATTTCCACATTAATGTCCAAATTATGTGAAACTCTGTCCAAAAAGTACTAATGTACTAATTATACAACAATCACTCAATAAGCCTAAGGAAAGTCAGCTGACTAAAAGTTTGCAATTCACATTTTGATGCAAGTTTGAGCAGTGTGTGGGATTTATACTTTTATTTTTTTAAATAATCGCACATAAAAAAAAAAAAAAAATGTCCCACCATATTGCATGAATAATCTGCCTGCAAAAAATACATAAACTAATAAATACAAAATTAAATTAAATTATGAAACAAAAAAATATATAAAAAAAATAATGAAAAATTATTCTGATATTACCATGGTACGCCATCCACAAATTATAGAAATGCGCTATTATATGTACAAAAAAATCATGTTAAAAAAATATAATTACGATGGTACATCTCCAAAAAACATATTATTACTCTGGTACACACACATAAAGCATGGTAAATATTTAGTAAAATTGATAGAAAAAAGGTATATCTCCAAAAACACAGAATTACTATTGGACATACCCATAAAGCATGTTAAAAAATGTAAATCAATTTTTTTTTTAAACAGCTGAATTATTGCCTCTACTGTAAAATTACTCACACTGTGTGTATCAAAATTATTGTTTTATTTTCCCTTCATGTGTGTTTCAAATTAGTGCTTATGCTCTGCATACAATCCATACATTACAATACAGCTATTTTATCATTTATTCTTATATAGTAAATGTATATTCTTATGCAATACCTGGTAATAACTTTTGTTGATTGAAATAGCTGAGCGTGTAGAATAACACAAACTGTCATCAAATCCTTGATAAACAGAAACTCTGTGTAAAACACAACACAATAGAATTGTGCTGAAGTAGCGTAACATACACTTTTGAAACTGACGTCAACATAAACCTCCAAAATCAATATTAATGCTCGATTCGATCCAATGAATCCGACGCGCGTCACAATCAGCGCGCGATCCCGCACATATATCGGATCCGAATCCATCCGATTCAGATCAGTATTCCTCATGAACACATGGCACGGTCGACCCAGCACAGGAATGCTCATATTAACCGTTTACAGTGACTTCTAACAGACGTGTGAACGCGTGAACGCGCGCTACTCACTCGTTTAATGTGTGATCTTCTGTGGTGATATTCCAGAACGCGCTTTTCCCGTCTTCTCCAGTCGGTTCTCTCTCACTCCAGCTTTTCATTCCCTCTCATTCCAACATGGCCGACGGGCAGAACCCAGCCCACTCCAGCTCCACACACACACACACACACACACACACACACACACACACACACACACACACTCCTCCCAGTCCCGAGTGAATGAAGGCCGTTGGAGTCACGCACCAGTCTTTGGCCACTGGCGCCGTGGTTGTCCGAATCGATGAAGTGAACTCTCGCTGATTCTATTGAATTAAAATGTGTACGATCATCTTAAAGGGATGCCCCCCCCCCAAAAAAATAAAATAAAAAATGAATTACTCCTCTCATATAGATCCGCCACAGTTGAGAAAAAAATATGATTCTGTAAATCATTATACTGAGAAACCTTCTCATAATTATGACTTAGTATCTCGTAATAATGAGAAACTTTCTCAAAATAATGACTTAGTTTATCGTAATAATGAGAAACTTTCTAGTAATAATGAGAAAATGTATCATAATAATGACTTAGTTTCTCATAATGACTTAGTTTCTCATAACAATGAGAAACTTTCTGGTAATAATAAGAACATTTCTCGAAAAAATGACATAATCCATGCATGCGCAATGCAAGAGCGATGGCGGGTGAAACATGGCTTTTCGAAGCTCAGAATCAGTTAAACCGTCGCAAAATGAAACGCTCTAATCGTACAGTTAATCGTGAATAATTGTATTCAGATCGGGTCTTCAAATCACGTATTGCGAATCACTCGATTTAGGTTGGGACTCCGGAGCGGGTTCGCAAATCATTTAATGCAGAACGCGTATCGAGAATCATTTGAGCGGATCTTTTGGAGCAGATTCGTGAATCTTTTGATTCAGATTGGGATTTCGGAGCTGGTTCGCTAATGTATTGATTGAAATACACGCTCCGAAGTCATGATCTGAAACGTTGGTCTGCGAATCATTATTCAGATAGGACCTCAGATCACGAATCATTTGATTTAAATCGGAGCGAGTTGGCGAATCTTTCTCAGATTGGAACTTCAGGGTGCAGAGCGCGAATCATTTACATTAAATCGGATCTTCGGTTATTTGATTCGATTCTTCGATCCTTTGATTCGGATTGGGACTTTGGCGCTCGTATCGTGAATCTTTTTTCTGATTTCTTTTGTTTTTATTTTTTACACTATAATAGACAGTGCAGTTATAAAAACAAAACAAAGAAAAATGTAAGTACACACAAATACAAACCTCTTAAGGAAATGAACCATGGTTTTACTAGTAGATTATCTTCTTCCTAAACGGGCTAGTTGAGCTATTGACAAACGTTTGCGAAACGGTTCGATCGAATCATTCCAAGGAATCAGTTCATTCACTGGACAAACACGCCTGGATACAATGGAGTAGCCTGACTACAAATGACTCTCATGAGTTCGACAGTGGACATTTGTGTTTGTGGTCTCTATAGGGTCTCAGTGTCCATCTGAGAAAGCACATTGCTCAAGAAGTGACTGTTTTCTGTGTCTGAATAGAGCAGCTGTTACATTATATTCATTTTGAGAACATGAACTACAGATATTCAGTGATAGCAAATCACCGAATCACTTTGGAAAGTCAGTCATACCAAATCAATTCATAATGTTTGGCGTGGCGCATAATGACTATTGGGTTGTGCTTGGGGTTATTTCACTTTCACGCCCGAGGTGTCTCATTCCAGTGTGGTTACAGTAATGATATCAGCAGTTCTTCATGATCATGTGATTGTTGCTCCTTTAAATACTGATCTGGGATCAACTCCACGGTTACACCATACATCTAATCACCATGAGTGAAACCGCATCTGTTTGATCTCAGATCAGCAGAACTTTGGCTGTACAGACTTTTATAATCATGTTCATAAAATAAAAGCATTCTGGACGCACCTAAATGAGTCACGTCTAGGCAGGAGTGTGTTGTGTGGAAATCCCCTCACTGATGAACTGATCAGATCACAGCTGAAGGAGAAACGCTCTTCTGAATGTGATTCCTCTGTTTTACTGCTCATGTCACCAGCACCTGTTCCACAGAAATCTGACTCGTCTCCTCTTCCTCTGGTGGGACTTTACCTCAGTTCTCTTCAACCTGGAGATGAGCTCTGAACAATGTACAAACATAAAGAGCATTCACACAAGACAAATATTAGTTCATAGATCACTTCACTCATAAAACGTCAAACAAGCATCCGGTTGTAAATCACAAAAACAACATTAAAGTATAGCAGCTTCTGAACTTCTGCAGGTCTCAGGAAGTAATAAAAACAACAACAATGGCATTTAATACGAATTTGACAATTATTCAAATAGCATTGTTCTCAAAACTGTAAATAATGCCACATGATAATATACATTAATAATTACAACATATTTGCACATTCATACTTTCCTGTTTTTAATTCAGTTGATTTAAAAAACAGAATCATTTAAAATAATAACTGAACAATTTGTTCTCAAATCAGACATTACAAAAAATAATATAGTATTTTCATTGTCAATTGTTGAGCTTAGCAGGTGTGTTCACTTAAGAGTTAGTGTTATTATTATTATTATATCATCGTTTTTGTTAATATTTTTGCATTACATTTTAGTTTTATATTTTAAATATTTAGTTAATTAATTTAACTAGAATTTTTGTTACAAATTTTAGGAATTTTGTTATGTTTTTGTTCATTTTTATTAGTTTTATGATTAAAAAAAAAAAATGTTTATATAGCTTTTATTAATTAGTTTCAATTTATATAGTTTTAGTTATTTTAGTACTAAAAATTTAAATGAGAAATGTTGCCTTAGCGTCTAGTTGAAAAACTTAGTTTAGGTTTTTAATATATTTTATTTGATTTCAGTTAACATTTATTTTATTTCAAGTGACTTTTCTTATTTATAATTTTTTTTGTATGTTTTAGATAACTATAATAACGCTGCTATGAGCAGTCATCTATAAAAGACCTGCATAGAGAACAAATCTTAAATAAAAATGTGTTTTATGGAACAAATACAGCATGCAGATGTGAAATTGCAAGAGTAAATGTTTAATTTTTAAATATCTGTTATCTCTCTTTCACCTAAAAATAAGAAAGACTTAAACGTTTACAGAGAGGCATAAAAACATAAGAGTGGTATATCTGTATATCGCTGCTCTTGAATGATCACAGCTGCCCATAATTCCTCCACACACCGAGAGATGCAGACGGGATTAAACACCACGACTCCTGATTACAAACCATAATCTCACTCCGCAGATGGAAACGTGTCGCTGCTCTCCTGAGACGTCGATACGAGAAAACAACACTAGTGTTATAAAAAACTAAACATTGCAGCTACAACAGTGAAGATGCCAGACTGAACCAAGACTCTTTATTTTTGTGCAATTAAAAACATTTGGCCATAATTTTAGAGCTCATGATACACGAGGCCATGGATAGCAAACGTTCATACTGCTTACTAATATGTATATTGTGCACAGTGTGCTATTTTTCTGGACAGCCAGATTCAATTGACAAAATATGCAATGTGCAACCCGAGCAAACTAAATATTATGCAATGTACCACAATGCAATGTGCTCAGTGCCATTTTATCATTTGATCACACTGCCAAAAGTGCAGACATTTTACACATACATTATTTAATATTTATATATATCACTAATACTTTTAAAATAATTTGTATTCTTCTGATAAATAGTTGGAGTGATGTGGAATTTTGTCAGTGCATATAGATTCACATATATGTGTTTGTTACAGCAGGCATAATTCAGTATGAACTATGCAATAATTAGTGTATTAATATTTCACCGAGTCGATCTGAGAGAATGAAGTATTACAAGCTGTGTGATGAGAAAGAATATGACTCTTCTGTCCTCTAGTGGTGGATCAAAGAAAGAATACAACGTTTAATCCAAGATAATTTTATTAATATATACAATAAATACACAACTCTTTGTTCATTTAATCTAAAATCATCATCTAAACCCCGTCTTCAAAATGACATTTATAAACAAACACAGAAGTCAAATGTTTCAATAGAAAACCATTATGGCCGTTAAAATGGATTTTGCATAGATAAATATAGATACGATACACGATAAACTATTTAAAAAAGTTATTGATATGAAACATACGCATACAGACAGTAACTCAATTACATTGAACATGTACTTTTCAATGAAGCTTATTCTTGTACTGAAAAGTTAAGCATCGTATGACTACTATTATTATAAGAAGATAAGTTGTGATGGAGAGTAAAGTGCATATTCATATTTCTCAAATGCCACCAGGTGTTCGTTATTCAAAGATGATCAAGTAATCAAACAATTATCCCTTTACAAACGTGTGTCTTCACATATATAACATACATGTACTTCATAAACGGAGTGCTAAGTGAAGCTAACTGGCCCGACACGCAGTTAAAACATCTTAAAACCAGACTTTCTTTCACTAATAAACATTTTCACTGGCACGTTCATCTCCATTAGTTTACTGTTTCTGGACTTGAACTCATTAAATAACAGTCCAGAGGAAACCCTTCATCATAAATCATATTCAGACATCAACGAGATACATAAATACTGACATAACACTGAAGAATTCATAATAAATGTAGTGTAAAAGTGTCCTTCCCTTCCATATTTATATTTCATATTCATGTAACAAGCAAATTAACTCTCAAATGACATATGAATGTGAGAATTTGTTTTTCATCTGGCAGTGTGTGTTTGCACTGTGCATCTATGGTCATGTATCTGCAGTTTTCCTCTTATTTCTGAAGATATGCTTCACTTTGTCTAGAAGTGTTCATATCTGATGTGTTGAAACAGATCACTGTTCCGGCTGGTTTCTACTCAACTTTCCAGATGGCGATTTTGCCGTCGGCCCGCGCGGCTCCGCTGAGCACGTAGCGATCTTCCGCCGAGCACAGAGTCTGAACGCTGTCGTCGTGTGCCATCAGCTCCTTCTCCACCGTGTACCGATCCGTGTCCACCACGTAGATCTTCCCGCGGGCTTTCCCCCGGCAGCCCACCCAGATCTGAGACGAGCAGAGGTTTGAACTGCATTGTGTATCTTCTACATTCAGACAGATGAACGTGAGCGGTGTCTCACCTGGTTCTTGACTTTGATCATGCAGACGACGCCGGCGCAGTCTTTGAGCTGGATCCTGATGAAGGGTTTGTTCAGGTCTCTGTAGTGCCACACACACAGCTCACCTGCGTCTGCGAAACCCGCCCACAGCTGCTCCGACTGCAATCAGATTCCCGACACAAGCCAATTCATAGAGATTCAAATACATAATACTTGATATGAGGATTACTTCATAAGGGAGATATGGCTGCTGTCTTGTGGAAAACAGATGAAAATAAAATCACAAATATTTAATTGGAGCAGTAAGGAACTAGGGCTGCTCAATTATTGCAAAAATCACAATTATTATCATTAATATTGAGATTACTGTATTTAATGACTGTATTTAACATGATTAATTGTTGATTCATTTATAAAAAAAAAAAAAACACTAAAAGCCATATTACATATATATAAACATACATACACACATACATACATACACACACATATATATATATGTGTGTGTGTGTGTGTGTGACCCTAGAGCACAACACCAGTCATGCTAAGTCGCGGGGTATATTTGTAGCAATAGCTAAAAATACATTGTATGGGTCAAAATTATAGATTTTCCTTTTATGCCAAAAATCATTAGGATATTAAGTAAAGATCATGTTCCATGAAGATATTTTGTAAATTTCCTACCGTAAATATATCAAAACATAATTTTTGATTAGTAATATGCATTGCTAAGAACTTCATTTGGACAACTTTAAAGGTTATTTTCTCAATATTTAGATGTTTCTTGCATCCTCAGATTCCAGATTTACAAATAGTTGTATCTCAGCCAAATATTGTCCGATCATAACAAACCATACATCAATGGTTTGACCCTTAAGACTGACCACCTTTGACCCTTAAGGTCCAGGGTCACATATAAAATGTAGGTAACTTTTTCGTTTTAAGTTTTTCAAAACAGATTTGTTTTGAAAGTAATTCATGCTTTATTCAGCAATGATCAAACGTGCCAGTAAAGACATTTATAAAAGATTTCTGTCAAATAAATACTGTTCTTTTGAACTTTCCGTTCATCAAAGATATAAATAAATACAATTGATCAGTTTCCACAAAAATATTGTGCAGCACAACTGTTTTCAACATTGATAATAATCAGAAATGTTTGTTGAGCAGTAAATCAGTATATTATTATGATTTCTGAAGATCATGTGACACTGAAGACTGGAGTAATGATGCTGAAAATACAGCTGCGCATCACAGAAATATATTACATTTTAACACGCATTCACATAGAAAACACATATTTTAAATTGTAATAATATTTCACAATATTACTGTTTTGACTGTATTTTTGATCAAATAAATGAAGCCTTGGTTACAGTAAGCATAAGAGACTTTTTCAGAAATAGTAAAAATCGTACCAACACTTTACTCAAATTAAGTTAATAAAATGAGCTATGTTCCACAACCTTGCCTAAAAACATACAGTAATTAAAATTAGGAACTGTCTAGCAACAACCCAGAAGACCCTAGCAACTTCTCCTGAACCGCTTCTCTTGTAAACGATGAAAGCCGGTCCCATCACAGCTCATCAGAGAGGCCAGAGACCCATTAAAACCGCCTCACACGTGTGACACATTAACTGCTCAGTCGCTGAAGCCCAGCTGGATGGACACGCGAGCTCACGGCCTGCTTCAGAATCAGTGACGTTCACCTGAGTAAAGAGCAGGAAAGTGCTGAAACCTCTCGGAGAACTCAGCAGGTGATCTGGAAGAGACACCTTACGATGAACTGTGCCGTTCCGTCGCACTTCCAGCAGACAATCACGGCCACCTTAATACAAAAAATCAGTTACGCACTGAAACTATCTGAGCCGAACGGAAATTAAAGTTTTCATTGTTTTCTGAAACCAAAAATACAGTTTTTATATTTATTTATCAAATAGTTTGTTTTATAATCACCACTCAAAAAAGGAGTTGCATATAAACATTAGAGTTGCACATGCAGGTCTTACATTTACATTTATGCATTTAGCAGATGCTTTTATCCAAAGTGACTTACAGTGCATTCAGGTTATACATGTTTTTGTCAGTACATGTGTTCCCTGGGAATCGAACCCACAACCTTTGCGCTGCTAACGCAATGCTCTACCACTGAGCCACAGAAACACTTAAATACACTTTTGAATGATATTATGTTTCTGCTCCAATTCATTGTTGAAATATAAACATTTAAACAGTAGCTGTAACAAACATGCATTAAATAGTCAAGATAACAGGATTATGGATTTATGAAAATGCCCTTTCATGCAGTGTGTGTGTAACACCGCTCGAAGTGAATGAAAACATCCTGGAAGCTTGAAATCTGAAAGTGCAGCCGTGTTTAAAGGTATTGTCTCTCAAAAGAACGAGTCGACTCTGAAATCATTGAATCGAGTCGTTTTTAAAACGAATCCCAAGCCGTTAACGTCAACATGAAACATTAGCATATTGCCCGCGCAGACCTGGGAAAACTTGATGTTCGTGTTGGTCAATTGAAAAAGCTAATTCATTCTTTGCCACTAAGTGCCGCTCGTTAAAAATTGGCGCTTTCCTCGTTAACGGCTGTACACAAAGCAGCACTGCGCTCACAAACACTGCTTTAAATGAAATCGGCCAATCAGACCAATCACCGCAGATCAGCGTCACGCAATGGAGGGGTTTAAAAAATGAGTCGTTGAACAAATTAGGTAAAAATAAATGCATATTATGAGAAAATAAAAGTGTTTTTTGACCTTGCATGCATGTCGACCTGTTGTTGGGGACTCCCAAAACCAAAATATGAAACTTTAATAACCCATAATAAGTAAAATGCTTTAAATATGTTTTGGTGGAAATTGAAAACTGATTTTCGGTTGCCAAAATGTGAGTTGTAATATAGAGAGTGTGCATTGTTTGCAGTGTGTGAGGCAGACTTACAGCACCACAGCATGCCGGCATGGATCTGGATACACTGCAGTCTGTCACAGGAGACTCTGAACTGCCGTCTGACCTGCAGCGCAGAGACGTCCCACACGATCACACTGCCATCTTCACTGCACGAGTACGCCACCGTCTGACTGCACCGGAAACATTCAATAACATTAATGTCTAGGTTTGGAGAAATGTATCGTTGTGTAACTTGCTCACCAATGGATCCTGTCAAAAAGCCTATTTTAGGAACTCAAATGAACTTAATGTTTCCTAGAGGGACGATTATTAGTGTTACTCGCCTGTGAAGACAGCTGTCTGTCTTTGTTTATGCTGCTGCTATGTTTTCTGTAATGTGTTCATATAATACGAGTAAGCCTGAACAATATTATATGTTATGCATGCTATTTCTGATATTTACTGATCGGTTATTTGCGGCCGCGATGTTTCTGCGGAGTCATCATTATTATGTCAGTAGCTGTCACATACGTGTTTTCTTATGTAACTACATATACAAGCGGGCATTACTCAGCTCGTTATTGTGTTAGTGTTGACCATATTGTCACTTTGAGTACAGACATATATGTTAAATATATTTAAGTTATATATGCATATTTTCTGATAAATACAATTGGTACTATGATATTATATTATGTCAGTTGATGTTAATGGCAATTTATAAATCTGTTAATAGTTAGTATTTTGTCATTATTTCCTTTGTTTCTTTGTAGACCAACATCTCATTTCATACCAGAAGCATATGTAGATGCATATTGGAATAAAATAAATGTCTCAATCTGAAGACTTCTCCTGCTTTCCTGATTCTCGGACCGGAATCTGGTCCATATTTGGCCGCCTCAACCAGGTGTAATTTAAATGTAGTGAAGCTTTGCTACAGATCCTCTGCAGTGAATGGGTGCCGTCAGAATGAGAGTCCAAACAATAATGTCACAATAATACACAATTATTCTTTAATTAGTTTTAACTTTAAACTGTTGCTAAAATACAAGTCCTCTATCCATATGCATCTGCTCCAAAATGCATTTTCCTCTTCTTCAGATCAAGCTCCGTTTACAAGCGAAAACAGCTCTGAACATTTATGGTGGTGGATTTTGATGAAAGAGACAACAGGAGGAAGTGTTTTATGGACTTATATTTTGTGCAGATGCGATGGATTTAAGTTAAAAACATCTTAAGGATGGATTTGTTTCACAGAAACACAGTTTTTCACTTAACTGATAGACTGAAGTGTTGTGGATTATTGTGATGTTTTTATCAGCTCTTATTCTGACGGCACCCATTCACTGTTGAGCATCCATTGGTAATTCAATTTAATACAACGCTACATTTCTACAAATCTGTTTCCATTAAAAACAAGTTCATCTAGATCATGCATGGCCTGAAGGAGTAATTTTTCAGCAAATGTTCATTTCTAGGATAACTGTTCCTTTGATAACTGTCCTGTTTTGTCTCGGTTACCTGAATTTGTCAGTTCTCTCCTCCAGGGCGAGTCCGGTGACCTCGCCGCGATGCTCTGTCAGCTGTTTATTACAGGAAACGCTCCACGGGTTTATGATGTAAATGAACGAGTCCTTTGAGCCGATCCACAGCTGCTGCTGGTTCACTGCCAGCATGCAATTCTGACGGAGTGAAAACAAGCGTGTGTTCATACGGTAAACAGCTATGACAAACTTTGAAGAGCACTAATATTTTCCATGACTATATGCATTCCAGTAATGTGGTGAAGTCAAACAAAATGCACAAATTCAGTCATAGATTTGGGACGCAGGGTACATTTAGTTTACATGCAGGAGTATTATTATTGCTGTAATGTTGTGGGAATGTACTGAATTGTTACAAAGTAAAAATCTTAATGCTTTTAGATATAGCAAGTTGATTACAGCCTAGTTACACTACATTGGTTGTTTTTGTCAGATGTTTTATTGAGCTTTGTCCTTTCTCGTGTCTAATTTCCTCCTGACACTCATAATCAGCCTCTCATGTCTGATAAGGAGGTGATAAGAGTGAGGCAAGGAAACACATACAGTACGTCATCACTGAAGGTCAGTTTTTATATCTAGAGAGCTTTCCTCACCAGACGGGACTTTCCCACTTGAACAGAGTTCTGCTGCATGGACCAGCTGGCCGCGTCGAACACCAGCACCTTCCCATCGCTCAAAGCACACCACAGCTTTGGGTTTCCTCCGCCGTCCAGCTCCGAAAGGCCCAGATGACCTACAAAACACACACGCAGTGCTTACTGGACGAGTCTTAACAGTTCAGTTTCCTTCTGGGTGGAGGTGCAATCCTCCCTGCTGTGTCACAGACCCCTCACCACAAAACTTACTCAATCTGAGGGAGGATGTGTTTCTACATACACTGAGTGAGATCTACATCTGTGCTGAACGTTTCCACCGTCTGTCCTGTGACGCATGATAAGATGAATATCACAAAAACACTGCAAGATCTTTGTTCTCTCTCAGTCAAGCTGCTGTTTATCCCTTCATATTTTATTTTTTATTAGTAGTAGCAGTATTTATTTTGCTTTAATCTATGTTATTTTGTGTATTATTTATAAAAATGTATTATTATTTATATACCGTTAAAAACAAATAAACATTTGTTTAAAAAATATGACTAGATCATATTTCACAGCTAAATTTTTATAAAATACAATTAATAATAGAATAGAAAATGTAAAACAAAATGAAATAAATAGAAATGTATTTCTACATACATATATATATATATATATAATAATTAAAAAGTATATACATTATATTTATTATTAAATTATAAATTTGATTATATAAATTATATTTATAAAATATATAAATTATATATCTATATAATCATACAAATATATCTATATAATACAATTTTATATCATAAAAACTGCTTTGTATAAATAAAATGAAGCTCACAAGGTATTGTGGCATTATTCTCATAACTAATAACCTCATTCTTATTAATGTAATTCAATGATTTTTTTTTTGTGTGAGCATAAATTGAAGGCAGTACAATATTATGTATAAATGCTTCACAAAATGAACAATATATTATTTTTGTATTACAGTAGTGACTTTTGAGGGGAAATATGCATAATTGTCATTACGTAAAAAATCTTAATGCTCCTAAAAACAAGCTTTCTATAAGCACGATATAACTTCTTATGACTTTCTTGTGATTGTGTGGAGGAATATGACCTGTACGTGTTTAATGACAGGTTTAATGAGATCTTTTACAGTTCGTCACTCCTCAAGCGTGTAAAGAAAGCGTGACTTTTGCCATTCTGTTCAGCTGGAGCAACATGAGCAGGGCAGTGTTTTTACATTACACAATAGAAATACTGAAGTATCGGGATTCTTATCAGTCATATGATCTACGGCTGACAGCACTGAAACCGAACAAATCAAAAGCACAGAGATAGGACACCGATTATGTCATAGTCCTGTCTTGGACAAAATTAGCTTGGTTTTAAAGTGCATTCTTCAGAATAAATAAATAAATATTGGTCTTGATCTATAATAACCATACTAATAAAAGCATCTCAGATGCAACTTTAAAATATAAATAAACATAAACAATAAAAAACAAGAATATATATGTGTTTAAAAATGTGAATTTCTAGAATTGGAACCAGTAAAAGATTACAAATGTTTATGGCATGCTGTTTTTGATCTCTTGTGGTTCTGAATGTATTTTGAAATCACACTCAAATAAGCCATAACCTGGTCTGGAGTCATGTTTGTGTAGCTTTGTCACGCCTTTAACAAGCATAGTGAAGAATGAAGCGCTTCAGATCCCTGAACAAAGGTTTGTGCTTCACCCAGTTCACTGCCAGACATTAATCACGAGTCTCTGTCCCAGATGGGTCCAGTGAGGGGAAATATGCCGTAATCAAACACTGGAAGGAAATAAGTGAGCATGCAAACTCTGCCCTGGGCGGTTTCTACAAAACTGATTTGTTAACCTGTTCTTCTCCATGCTTGCAGGATGGCACAGAAACACATGAACACATGACAGGAGTAACACACTAGCCGTCTGCACACACCAGTGACATGTTTGTGGAAATACCAGGTCAAACTGGTTGATCTGGATAAGAGAAACTGGAAAGTGAATGTCACTTTGATATGAAAAAAATATCTGTTTGTGTCTTTTTTAGACAAATAAATACCGCACAATGTGTGTCATTCTTTATTCTGCAAAACACACAACAGACTTACCAGGCGTGTAGAGCAGGACATCCACGGCCAGAGGAGACGTCTGGCCCAGAGACGGGTTGATCTTGTGTTTCAGGGTCTCAGAGGTTGTTTTAGGGACCATCATGGGCACTGTAATAAACCCAGAGACAAAGACAGTCACTAAATACTGTCCACCGTCTGTACAAAAAACACAACGAGATCTTGTGTTCTCCTGTTCTCTCTCTCTCAGATGAGCTGCTGTTTATCCTCTTTGGGTTTACTTTTCATTAGTAGTAGGCAGCAGTATTTATTTTTTATTATATTCTATTTGTTGTTTTGTAGCTTATTTACTGTTAAAAACAAATGAACATTCTTTAACAAAAAACATGACTAGATCATATTTCACAGCAAAGTTTTAATAAAATGAATAATATACAATACTTTTTTAAAATCTATTTACTTAAATAGAGATTAGGAAAAAAAATCTAAATAACTATATATATATCTATATCTATATTATAGAACTATATCTATATAATACAATTATATATAAATACATTTTTATATAGATGTTGTTTTAGGGAATATCATGGGCACTGTAATAAAACCAAATGCTAAAATGGTAATTTATCTCACACAGCTTTTTCTGTTTTAGGTCCAACTTATGCCTTCAAACCGCTCATTTACAGCAAAAAAAATAAATAAATCACAATATTATTGAGATCACAATGATTACTAATTGTACACATTACATAATTGGTCATTTTCTTTGAAACCATAATGCATTTATTGCACTTATAAATTAAGTGAACATGTTAAATTAACATTAAGTGAACATGTTGTGGCAGGGTGGAAGGATCACGCGACAAGGATAGCTCAGTTTTAAGTCCCCAGAGGGTGGATTTTATTAGTGAGGGTGAAAGGTGTCTGTGCTCTCGCTTGCTGTGGTGCTCTCAGTCGTGTCCAGGTGCGGGTGAGTCCGAGCGGTGCTCGTGGCGGTGCTGGTCGGTCACGCGCTGCTGTCTGGAAGGGAACAGAGAGAATGTTAGTCTGCTGTCATGGAGAGGTTTCTCTCTGTTCGTCTGTGAGCACACTGCTTATGTGCAGACGGGTTGATGAGCCGCAGGTGTGGCAGATCAGCCCGTGATGACTGGTGAGCAGGTGCTCCTCGTGAGTTTCCAGGGCAATACAGATTTGGACCTAAGCGTTGTCCTGGGCCTGGCCAAATGATGTGGTGTAGTAGGGGAGACACAAGGGGTGGGTGGGGAGTGACCCCTGACAGACCTCCAAAAGCTGACCAAATCCGGGAGAGGCCGTCGGCGTTGGCCGCTCCAGCCCGATGTTGCATCAGGAAGTGGAAGTCCTGGAGCGCAAGGAACCATCGTGTCACCCTGGCATTCGTGTTCTTGGGCCGGGCCATCCACTGGAGAGGCGCGTGGACCGTAACGAGGGTGAACTTACGTCCCAGGAGGTAATAGCGCAGCTCCAGGACTGCCCACTTAATGGCCAGAGCTTTCTTCTCCACGGTGGCGTAATTCCTCTGCCGAGGTCAGCTTCCTGCTGATATACAGAACCGGATGCTCCTCACCTTCCTGAATCTGGGACAGGATGGCTTCAAGTCCTGTGTCAGAGGCATCCGTTTGCAGGAAGGGGCAACTGAAGTCCGGGGCCCGCAGGACCGGCTCTGAGGTGAGCACTGTCAAAACCTTCCGAAAGGCCTCCTCCGCCTCGGGTGTCCAGCACACCTTTTCTGGCTGCCCCTTCCTGGTCAGGTCTGTCAGGGGGGTGGCTAGGGAGGAGAAGTTAGGGATGAAACAGCGATAATACCCTGCCAACCCCAAGAAGGCTCGTACCTGGGACTTTGTGCTGGGCCTCGGGGAGGACCGGACAGCTTCCACCTTTTCCTGGGGCTTAATGAGCTTACCTAGAGACTTTGCCTCACACATGACATTGCGGGGGTTGGCGGCGAGAGCCCTACTTCCATCAGACCGACCAGGTGCTTCCCAATGCAGCTCGGCTGCGGCATTGGTAAAGCCGCAGCAAGATGAACCGCCGACCCCGTGCAGCCCGAAGGGAAGGGTGTAGTCCGGGGGTGCTGAAAGCGTCTTGGGTTTGGCAGTTTTAGAGAGGGGCACTTGCCACCCTTTTGACTGTGGAGATGTACGTCCACAGTCATCCACCCGGTGAGTCAAACTCCGCGGCGAGCTGGCAGTGGAGGGTGCCCTTGTTTTGGTACCGATAGGGCCACTGTTAAGATGGTTCCATTTCTTTGTTGGATTTCCTCCTCAGCCCGCCGAGGTTGATGTGACGACGGTTCCTGGTGGCGTGCGGATCTCGTGGTGGAGCTGGTCTGGAGAGAACCCTCCGCCGTCCCGGCTGGCAGACCCCACAACCACTGGTAGGTGACGGGACCGATCTTCAGCAGGTTGATGTGATATAGCGGTCTGCCCTCCGCCGTCCCGGCTATGACGGTATACGGGCCCTACCAGCTGGCCAGGAACTTACAGGCGGAGTTGGGGACAAGGACCATCACTCTGTCTCCAGGTTGGAACTCTCGCAGTTGGGCAGCTCGGTTGTAATGTCGCTGCTGCCCCTGCTGAGCCTTGGTGAGGTTTTCCCGAACTAATGGCATGACCCAGTCGATCCGTTCCCTCATCTCCTTAACATGTTCGATCACGATGCGCTCGCCTCTCTTGCTAAGGGCTGGCGGCCGACCGATGGGGGTAAAGCGCTCGGTACCTCCCGTAAGGGCACATGAGGTCTCGCTTGTCCTCAGCCGCCACACGTGACAGGCAGCGGAATCTGGGGGTGGTAGTGGCTTCACCTTGAATAGGGTGCTGGGGGGAGGCGTTCTCTGAGCCTTCCCGGCTAGAGAGCGGAAGAGCTTTTCTGGCAGGTTGGGCCGGGTGGCAGGACTGTGCTCGTGGCCCCGGGCGAATTTAGGCAACGGGCCCAAACCCTCGAAGGGCACCTAACAGGCAGCGGGATTCAGCCTCTGAGACGTTTTCTGGCATTGGGCAGGACTGACAAAAACCCTTAACTTCAGCCTCCATTCCAGGCCAGTGGAAGCGGTCACGGATCCGTTGGGTGGTGTTGGCCGCTCCCAGATGGCCGGCAAGCATGTGCGAGTGGGCCAACTCCAGCACCGTTTCCGTCTTCGTCCGTGGCACCACCAGTAGGGTCTTTTCCTCCCCCTACGCTGCACGACACAGTAGAGCAGGCCGTTCCGGATGATGAAATGCGGGAGAGGATCTGGTCCCGGTTGTGTCTCTTTCCCCTCCACCACGCGCAGGCGGTCAAAACCTGGCCAATCCCTCCCAAGAAGGACGGGGACTGGCAGATCCTTCAGTACACCCACTTCTACCGGCCAGGCGGCGGGTGCAGCCGAGATGGTCACTCTCCGGACCGGCACATGTCGGGTCTCTCCATGTACACACACGATCGGGAGGGAGGCTTTGGTTTCCCCACAGGGTGCGAGGACACAGGGTTGTATTAGGCTGACCGCACTGCCGGAGTCCAGTAGGGTGGGGAATGGGCGGCCGTTGATCTTGACCTCCGCTCCTGGAGCTCCCACGGGTAGGTCACGGTGCACGATACAGCCTGCCAACCACGTCCGTCCCGGAGGTGTCAAACCCTCCGTTGGCATGGGCTCGTCCCTCGGTGTGGGAGCCGCCGGTCGCTCTACTGGTCGCCGGGTGCCCTCCGGCGCGCGTTGCTCCTGGACCACTTTCCGGGGAAATGGCGGTGCTCGCTCCCCAGCATCCCGGTGTTGGGCAGCATCCGCCAGCTCCACGGCCTCGACGAGTTCAGCAACGGTGGCGGGGTTCCGCATCCTGACCGCTTGGCGGTGGGTCCTTGGGAGAGTCGGTCGATGACGACACGCTCCGCTACCCAGGCCGCCGTGGGCTCGCCGTCCAATAGCCAATGTTGAACGAGACGGGATAGTTCAGTGGCTTGGGCTCAAAGGCGTGGTTTGTACTCCCAGTCATGGAAGTACTGGGCCGAACAGACCGGAGAAAGCCCCAGGTGGGCCGCAGATGGCAGGGCGAAGTAGGCTCGTTGAGCCTCCCCAGTGAGTAGGGGCGCCACGCTGCTTCTGTGCAGACGGGTTGATGAGCCGCAGGTGTGGCCGATCAGCCCGTGATGACTGGTGAGCAGGTGCTCCTCGTGAGTTTCCAGGGCAACACTGATTTGGACTCGGGACGCTCGTCACAATGTTTAAAAATATAAAAACCCTGGCAAAGCTGTATTCTCAGCGAATGTGAGCAGAGCATAGCGGGGAGCAGATCAGTGAAGGAGATTTGACCAGTGTTGCCCAGATCAGCTGTACCACAGCATGTGACAGCACAGTGACGCTACTACAAACAAGGATACTAACGTTACATAGACAATTCTTGTCGGCGCGTTATTTGAGCGGACTCTGCTTTTCCAGTTAGCATTAGCGGTAAACTGGAGCAGAATGATAGAATGGAATATTGAATGGAGTGTCACGCGGCGCAAATGTTATTCTCATTCTCTCTCCAAAAGTAGCGTCATATTTAACCAATGAAATACAAAGGCTGGATTAAGAACGAAGGATAAGAACTTAAGTATTACCGTTTTCTTGGGGAGTTACCAGGTAGTTCTCTCTTCAAAAAGTTAGCAGGCAGAGGGGGATATTACAGGGTTATCCGTTGTGCCAGTGGAATGACAATCTGCTTGCTGCACGAGGCAGCGTCACGTGTTGCTTGCAGACGCACCTGTATATTAATCGGCCTAATTTGCAGCACAATCAGCCGATGCTGATTAATTATAAAATGCTAAAATCGGCCGGCCGATCAATCGGTCGACCTCAAATTGTTTTCATAGTAACTTCCAGAATTATGTTATGTTTTTATAGTCACTGGAAGCCAAAATCATAATCAGATATAATCACCCAACCAACATCAAACACCAGTTTATTGCTTTAAGTGATGCATGCTCAGCCATAACAAACTACAAAGCCACAGTAAGAAATCTGTGAATGGGGGGTCTTAAAACAGCACCTAGTGATTGATACACACCCTCAAGCTTCTTCTTGTCAAAGTAGGCCAGTTTGGTAGCAGCGAAGATGGCTTTCTGTGTCTGCAGGCAGCCGACCACAGCATCCATCAGCAGAGCGTTAGTCAAGGCCTGCTCCATAAACTGAGGGTCCTGTAGAAACACATCATAGCACACGTTCACACAGCCATCTACAGCTCAGGAGAGACACTCCTGACCCTCAGGACAAGAACTATTCATGTCTGAGGAACAGCAATTTGAGAAAGTGAGAACATCTCCACCCGAAACAAAACCCAACACTGCTGCGCTAAACTGACAGCTCTCATCGAAACCTGCATTCAGTCTGCTATCTACGATACTGTGTCCTGTTACACTATGGTTTCACAGACAGGGCTCGACTAAGCCAGGATTAGGCCATAGTTCAATTACAACATTTAAGTATCTTTTATAAACGTGCATTAGAAAGTAACAATACTAACATGCTTTAAAATCAATTTCCAACATTTTGGTCGAGAAAGTTTTTCGCCCTGTCAGACAGATTTGTAACAAGAAGCATTTATAAACCTGCCAATAAACACAGACTTAAAAATCTCTCTGTAGTTTTCCACCAAAGTAAAAGCTTGAGGGATTTAACCTTTGAAAGTGAAGAATTTAAGACCTATTTAGTTCACTAAAATATTATTAATATGTATCAAATATTTATTTATTCCAAGAATTTAAGATATCATTACTATAACTTAGTGTAAAATTAAATAATAATAATAATTCTTATCAAGTATTTATTTATACTAGGAAATTAATACATGCTAGTGCTGTAACTTAGTGTAAAATTTTATTATTATTAATATTCTTATCAAATATTTATTTCAAGACTTATATAAAAGTAATGTCAATTAGACAAATAAAATAAATATATATATATTAAAAAACAAATAATAGTTAAATAACATAATTTTGTTGTACACTTCCACAAAAACCTACTAAAGAAAATATACAAAAAAATAGAAATGATCCGCTTCTGGACCATGTTCACATATGCAGGGTCAACGCTAAGGATTTTTTCTACTGGCTCGGTCGGGCCAGTGGTACAAATCTTTACTTGAAAACAAAAAATAAAATAGTTGCTGTTATCATTGTTTTTGATCGATGTTATCTTGTATTCTAATAAATAAGCTTCTATGACACCAATATTTTAGATATCGATTCAATTTTACAATTCTCTATTTAAATTTAAATTTCAATACCACAGCTAAAATATCTAGCCAAAAATAAACATAAATATAAAGTTTAAACATTATTAATGACAAGTGTTAAAGACAAATGACAGCCAGTAAATAAGAACAAATGAACAATATAAAATCATCATCATAAGCTTTCTACCAGCTGTGGCATATAAATCTGCGTATTTTTTATTCTATATCTTTTAATCCTTTTATTTAGGATGGGCATTTTCCCCCTAACCTCATTAACACTTCATCTTTCATTTAAAATTCTAACATTTAATCTATAAATTAAATTATAATATTATGATTATTGTTATCTATACGTTATCAAATTAAATAATTTACATTGAAAGAATAAAACTGCATTGAATAGTGTTATTAAATTGTTTAGATTTTTTTTATATATATATACACACAAACAAGAAAAGATGGTGGAAATGATACTTTTAAACTAAATTAAAAGGCCAGTAGAGTCACTGAGTTATTCATTCAAACGGCAGATTCATCAGATGTTGATGCATGAAACTTTGACTCTATTTGATGTAAGTGATCTAATATTATTGTACTTGCTTATTGAACTATTAAACAGTCGTAATGGTGAAAACATTGTGTGATGTTGCCTAACTAACTGTATTTTAAATATAAAACTTTTCATTTTGAATTTTTACCTCAGCATGCTGACTTTCCTTGTTGCGCATTTTGATTTCTCCTGGAGAGGCTGCGTGAACCTCGCCTCAGCAGCGCAACTTTATAACGTACATGCATTATATACAGTAGCTATATCCACTATTCCTCACTCTAAATGTAATAAAATCAGAATAATACTTGCGTTTTGGTGATTGCCTAGTTATTTTTTGTTACTTGTCTGGCGTTAATGAAGTGTTAATGTCAAGCCCTGGATAATAACGTAATATTGCCGCACAAATGACATTTAGGAAAATGATTGCAGTGCAGTTTGTGTGCAAGCACGGAACAGAAGATGCTCTAAAATAAAACAAAAAATGTCCGGTTGATCGGTGCATCTGTACTCCAGTGTATAAATTCAATATAGATTAATTATTGCTAAAGTTACTTGCCAAGAGGGGTATTTTGACATACTTTTGTATGTATTTGCCCGATCAGGCGGCTCGCGTGTGTCAGAGACGCGGCTGTCTGTGCGTGCGCTGTTCACACAGAACAGAACACAGCGCAAGTACTGAAAGAAGTTGTCTTTCATCGGGCAGTCCTTATTGTCGAGCCCTGCATATGGCTTCCTTTTTGTATGCTAGAGCTTTAGTTGGCATCTACAGATAGCATGGCAGATTGTGTTTACTGACAGTGGTTTCTGGAAGTATTCCTGAGCCCATTTAGTAATGTCAATGACAGAATCATGCCGATGAGTGATGCAGTGTCGTCTGAGGGCCTGAAGACCACGGGTATCCAACAAAGGTCTTCTGCCTTGTCCCTTATGCACCGAGATTTCTCCAGTTTCTTTGAATGTTTTGATGATATTATGCACTGTAGATGAGATTTGCAAAGCCTTTGCAATTTGACGTTGAGTAACGTTATTTTTAAAGTATTCCACAAACTTTTTATGCAAACTTTCACAGATTGGAGAGCCTCTGCCCATCTTTACTTCTTAGAGACTCTGCCTCTCTCTGCCTTTTTATAGCTAATCATGTTACAGATCTGATGTCAATTAACTTAATTAGTTGCTAGATGTTCTTCCAGCTGAATCTTTTCAAAGTTTCTTGCCTTTTCAGCCCTTTGTTGACCCCCGTGCCAACTTTTTTGAGACCTGTAGCAGGCATCACATTTGAAATTAGCTCATTTAATGCATAAAAGTAAAATTTCTCTGTTTAAATATTTGTTATGTTTTCTATGTTCTATTGTGAACAAATATTGGCTCATGTGATTTGAAAGTCTTTTAGTTTTAATTTTAGTCAAATGTAAAAAACATCCCAACATTTCCGGAATTCGGGTTGTACTTGCAAATCATGTGTGTGTTAACTGAAATATTAACTAAGACAATAGTTTGTCAGAGGAGTTCAGCTGATCTAGGAGATGAATTTGGCTAAATCAAAGACTGAAGCAGTCATCAAACCTTATGATCGTCTGCCATTTTCCTGCCGGCCCACATCTCTTTGATCATCAGGTGCCAAAGGTCACACTCCGACTTCAGATTGGCCTCGAACGTCTCCTTCCTGAGGGAGGTTTTGATCTTCAGAACCGGGATCCTCAGCAGAAGGAAAGGAGCAGACGATATCTTCAAGTCCTGGATGAGAAGAATACAGTCTTTCATGATTACAGTTCAGCCGGAAACAATTAAACCTGGGCTGACTGATCCTGACCTCAATATCTCTGAACTTGGTGATCTCCACGTATCCCGGCCGGCCCTCCGTCAGCAGGAAGAGCCTGCGCTGGGTCATGGCGATCTTCCCCACGCCGTGGCTGGTCTTCACCGATGACGAGAGCTTGTAGACACATTCGTCCGTCTCCAGGTGCTCCAGCACGACGACCGGCAGATCCACGTCCTGAGCCGCCGCTTCAGTCTCCTTCCAGAAGTTGTAGAAGAAGCAGAACATCTCTGGATCCACCTGCTTCTGCTGACCTGTGTGGAGGAAGGATCACAAACATGAATGTTTTACTGTAGATCTTGGGCTTTCAATCTTTTAGGTGCAATGGAGGCACCTGCAAGTACCTATGCTAAAAAATAAAAAGTAAAAAAAAAATAACATAAAACAAATATATAAATTAAGATAAATATGTTAATATGATTTTTTTTTCACTATGCACTATTCTGCTATACTATTGTATTATATTATTATTTATTTAAATCATTTTTATTATAAATGTATTTTATTTCACCTAATTATATATTTATTATATCAATTGTTTTTATTTAGTGTAATCTTATGTTTTATTTATGTTCTTATGTTTTCTCTAAAAATCGATTGACTGATTATCGTTTTTAAATTATTATATATTTTAATATATTCTTTATTTAAATTGTCAAACTTTGTGTTTGAATGATTATTTAATTTAACTATGCGTGTATATATTTCAAGATTTGTATTTGTCACATACACGATTATATAGAGAATATATAACCAGCAGTGAAATGTAAGTCAGGTCCGCTCCATGGACAGTTTGAGATAGGGTTGGGAATTATTTGTGTTATATATATATATATAAGAAGTATATCTAGAAGTAGCGGATGTCATGAAGCTCCAGGAAGTCCCTAATATGGACAAAGGCTTTGCTATTGCTGTAACTGAGTAAACAGAAGATATAAATGTTTTTAATAAAACAAAAACAATAAACACTCGACTACGACAATGTATAGTTTATCTGTGTTATTCAAGCCATCTCTGGCATTTTCATAATAATTAAGTATATTTATAATCCATTGCTAATCGATGTATTAGTGGCCTACGGAACATATTTTCTGCCTCATTCTGTGACAAGAAGCTACATCAGATCACGAAAGGAAGCATGTAACTGGTGTTGTGGACTAAAAAGCTTATAATGTTCTCTTTTGTTGGACAACAGGTTTAAAAACGTGAATACGAGAGAGTATTAGCTTTAGGCATTTTAATTTAAGCATGTTTATCTTAGCTAGTTAACGGAAGGTCGTCAGAGCAAGTGTAATTTCTGCATTCACGCGCTCATCGGATGCTCTCATTTCCTGAGTTGTGCTTTTAAGTCTGAATGTGAAAACAGCACACTCGCGTTACTACAAAGAATTGTTGGACATGTATTATTAGAGCTTTCCGACTTCAGTTCACGTGCATTTTCTCAGTCTGGGAAATACTTTTTCACGTATGGTGCCAGTGATGATGCTTCTTATGTACGTTTCGGAGAAACAAAGGACAAATATTTCAATCGATCGCTCAGGCATGGCACCGAAATCTGTGTTCTGATTCGGTTCTAGTACATACTGGTTACATAACATGAGCATGTGTAAATAATGACTGAATTATTGCAGATCTCGTGACATCTGAGATTAAATTGCTTTCTTTACTTTATGGCTCAAGTAATAAAGTGTTATGTTAAATTCCAGTAAGATATATATATATAAACAGCACACAATACAGCTAAAATATCTCCTTAAAGCCTGAATGTTTACTGAACAGTTGTGCCTTGCATTCTTCAAATGTTTAGAAATAAAATAATGAGTATGAGTGTATGAGTAAGAAATGCATTTGACACACGACAAACACAAACCTGTTCTACTAATACCATCCAGGAACTGATGCGTGTCACGGAGCTTTAAATGTTACATGACTTTAAACAGACAGGAAATGATTAACCAGCATTGTGCTACTCGAGCAAGTGAACACAGAAGTACAGCTAGAGGTTAAACACAAACTGGGTTAAAGATGGCAGCAGCTCTGAATGTGGCTACCTGAAGAACATTCCTTCACACACACACACACACACACACACACACACACTCATGCACATGCAGGTACGGAGTCACACGTGTGCCATCGTGCCGTGATGCTGTTAGTACTGATGGCACATGCAAACTATGCTTACCCTCCAGCTCAAGGTAAAACTCAGACTGCGAAGTGGAATCCACACCTGACAAACCAAAGCCATTTTTACCAAACACACTAGAGATGCATGATACATCGGAGTGAGCATATCACTATCAGCCAATGTTAATATCAGCATATTACCAACGGTTTTTATCTGCTTGACTGGGCCGATATTGAAAGCAGAAATTATCAGTATAATATATTACATTTCAACTGTATATTTTATACTACACAGTAAAACAAAATTAAATCATCTACCTGTCTATCTATCTACTCATCCATCCATCCATCCATCATCTACCCGTCTATCTACCCATCCATCATCTACCTGTCTATCTATCCATCCATCAAATCATCTACCTGTCTATCTATCTACTCATCCATCCATCCATCATCTATCTGTCTGTCTATCTACTCATCCATCCACCCATCCTCTACCCGTCTATCTATCTACTCATCCATCCATCCATCATCTATCTGTCTGTCTATCTACTCATCCATCCATCCATCATCTACCCGTCTATCTACCCATCCATCATCTACCTGTCTATCTATCCATCCATCAAATCATCTACCTGTCTATCTACTCATCCATCCACCCATCCTCTACCCGTCTATCTACCGATCCATCCATCATCTACCTGTCTATCTATCTACTCATCCATCCATCCATCCTCTACCCGTCTATCTACTGATCCATCCATCATCTACCTGTCTATCTATCTACTCATCCATCCATCCATCATCTACCTGTCTATCTATCTACCCATCCATCATCTACCTGTCTATCTATCTACTCATCCATCCACCCATCCTCTACCCGTCTATCTATCTACTCATCCATCCATCCATCCTCTACCCGTCTATCTACCGATCCATCCATCATCTACCTGTCTATCTATCTACTCATCCATCCATCCATCCATCCTCTACCCGTCTATCTACCGATCCATCCATCATCTACCTGTCTATCTATCTACTCATCCATCCACCCATCCTCTACCCGTCTATCTACCGATCCATCCATCATCTACCTGTCTATCTATCTACCCATCCATCCACCCATCCTCTACCCGTCTATCTACCGATCCATCCATCATCTACCTGTCTATCTATCTACCCATCCATCCACCCATCCTCTACCCGTCTATCTACCGATCCATCCATCATCTACCTGTCTATCTATCCATCCACCCATCCTCTACCCGTCTATCTACCGATCCATCCATCATCTACCTGTCTATCTATCTACCCATCCATCCACCCATCCTCTACCCGTCTATCTACCGATCCATCCATCATCTACCTGTCTGTCTATCCATCCATCCATCATCTACCCGTCTATCTACCCATCCATCCATCCATCCATCCATCATCTACCTGTCTATCTATCTACTCATCCATCCATCATCTACCCGTCTATCTACCCATCCATCCATCCATCCATCCATCATCTACCTGTCTATCTATCTACTCATCCATCCATCCATCATCTACCTGTCTATCTATCTACTCATCCATCATCTACCTGTCTATCTATCTACTCATCCATCCATCCATCATCTACCGGTCTATCTATCTACTCATCCATCCATCCATCATCTACCTGTCTATCTACCCATCCATCATCTACCTGTCTGTCTATCCATCCATCAAATCATCTACCTGTCTATCTATCTACTCATCCATCCATCCATCATCTATCTGTCTATCTACCCATCCATCATCTACCTGTCTATCTATCCATCCATCAAATCATCTACCTGTCTATCTATCTACTCATCCATCCATCCATCATCTATCTGTCTATCTACCCATCCATCATCTACCTGTCTGTCTACCCATCCATCACCTACCTGTCTATCTATATCTACTCATCCACCTGTCTATCTATCTACCCATCCATCCATCTATCCATCCATCCATCCATCATCTATCCATCCATCCATCCATCATCTACCCATCCATCCATCCATCCACCCATCTATCTATCTGTCCCTGCACCCATCATCTCTCCAGCGATCTATCCATCTATTCTGCATATTCAAATTTGTGACAGTTGCGCTAACAAAACAAATATGGCGTCCGAAAGCTGAGGTTGACGGTCAGTTTATGTGTTAAATTTTTGACCAACTTTTTCCACTTTTGATGTCCTTTCTAGCGAGAAATTAGTATTGTAGTAATAAAATATTTGCTTAGTTATTACCAAAGCTCCGTCTTCTTTGTTCTAGATCATTAAACACTCTCTAAAGTCAGTCCAAAATCAGTTTTGGAAGGTACCTTCACACACAAGCGTTTTATAGACCAGCGAGGCATCAGGGCAGCTGCCTAAGCTTTCTGATGCAGCCTTGGATTGCAAGAACAGGAAAGGTTGCCAGATCTCAATAACATTCCCTAGCCCATTAGTTTGTCCAAAACATAAAAACAGCTCTATTCTGATTGGCTGAGCTTTGTACCCACCCACAGTGAGTGCCTCAAACAGCCGCTGGATGGTGCCTTGATCCTTCACGATCCCCGACTCCTGAACGCGCCGCACAAAGTCCTCCATGTGCAAGTGTATCTTGGGCAGTTCGAATCTCTTCACCGTCCCACCATCCATCGGTCGTGCCCGCTCCCGTTCATTCTCCCTTTTCACCCAGCTGATCAGACGCTTCAAATCGGGGCGTCCCTCGGCCGTCCTCCTTTCCTCCGCCGGCAGAGACTCGACCAGCGCGTTTAGCAGCTCGGCAGGAAAGATGTCCATGTCTGTTTTATACAAGCTCTGAAAGTCTCTGAGGGCATCCACACGCTTCCCAGCAACAGAGTTGACCAGTCCTCGTAAGTAATAATAACGGGCCAAGAGGGCGGAGTCATCTGGGGTTGTCTCGGAGATGGCTTTGCTCAGCTCTTTGATGAGATCATTGTAGTAACTCTGAACGTATTGGTAGGCAAGCGGAGGAGGGAATTCTGGGAGTTTAAAGATTTTGATTGGCTTTGAGGGACTCCAGGAACCTGTTAGCATAAAATAGGAGTTAAGTGACATGCACTATGACTTCCTGGAGGTTCCCTGGATTAGACTTGTTTCAGAGTATAGGATGTGTTGTTAAAAGTTTAGTCAAGTTTCCTCACCGCTCTGGAAAGGCACGGTCCCTATGGACGTCTGTCGGACCGGGACATTGAGCAGGCGTTGGTCGGCCAGGTTTGGCATACTCATTCCCAGCCTGCTGCTCAGGCCGTTCTCTGCTCCGACGTACTTGCGGATCTCCTCCATCGTGGGCCTGCGAGGAGACTCTGTCATGGCTCTCATCCTGAGCGACAGAGACATTACAGCTCATTCATGTCAGATAATATCAACCGAACTAAATCTTTAAAAATAGTGTGTTTTTTTTTTTACATTTACATTTATGCATTTAGCAGACGCTTTTATCCAAAGCGACTTGCAGTGCATTCAGGTTATACATTTGTATTGTCAGTATGTGTGTTTCCTGGGAATCGAACCCACAACCTTTGCGCTGCTAACGCAATGCTCTACCACTGAGCCACAGGAACACTTTTTAATCTAATGTCTTGTACTGCGTGTGTGGCCTGCTGTAACACTGATAATCATTTTTAATAGACAAGTCACCTTTATTTATATAGCGCTTTTAACAATACAAATTGTGTCAAAGCAACTGCACAATGTCAAAATAGGAAAATAGTGCATCACTTATGTGAAATAACAAGATTAAACGCCCATTTTTCAGTTAAAGGCATTCAGTGATGTCATCGTCCAGCTCAGTGCAGTTTGAATAGTATCTGTGCAATCAAGTCGGTGATATCGCTGGAAACCACGATAACATCGTGCAGGACCGTGAAAAAAACTATGCTGCACTTCCTCAGAAGTAAAACACAGGCTGCTGTGACTCACAAAACCTGTTAAGTTACATACAATCTAATGCCATTACCAGCTAAAAAAATGAACCCTGGTTACTTTTCCTTGGTATATGTTCCCACAAAGAGAGTTAGTTTTATGTCCATGTAACACTTGTCCTCTGACCCTGGAGAATTAACCAGGACGTTTTAGTTTACACTGGTACATGCTGGCATGTAGCTTTGCTAAAACCTTCCTTCAATAGAAAGCATCACTCTGAGACAGATTCATACCTCATTCTCATTGCTGGACAGAAAGGGAATGAAGAGGCGATGACGTTTTTTGTTTCCTGTGATGACTAACTCCTTCCTGTATATGTTTGACACCTATTTGTGTCCTTTGTTTCTGCTCACCAATGAGCCTTATAAACAGTGCTCAGTCTATTAGGCTGGATTTACATGCACAGATCCCATGTACTCACATTTCACACTAATCTGAATACATAGTCACATTCCCGATTACTAACTTCTCACCAAGCACATCCCTAAAGAACGATCAGCAAAAAAGTTGTAAACAATAGGGGCTTTTACACTAGAGGAACCTTTTCATAATTCATAGAACTCTTGGTGGAAGTTCGCGCTTCTTGGTGTGTTCGCTACACAGGAATTAGGAACGGTTTTAGTTCTAGGAACTCGGTTTGCGTGAACTAAATTAGCTCCTACTTCAGAGCAGGGTCTAAAACGGTTCTATAGGAACTACTAGTGACGTAAGTGTATGCTGATTGGCCAAACGCATAAGAAACACCAGCTACCCTGCATTTTTAATAAGCCATGTAAAAATATTTACTCCATGTGATAATAACAGCATTTACCTGTTGTGTGCCGCATTGTGTTTTTTCTCAGCCTCAATGATAACACTGCAAGTTGTTTAGTCAGATATTCATACTCTTTCAAATCACGTAAATAGTGTGTTTACATTTCATCTCCGATATCACGAAACCCATGACACACAACAAAAACAGCTGCGATTACGGCATCCACGTTCACCGGATGTTGATGTTTGTAAATGCTGCACAAAGACGTTGCTGTCGGCTGCTTCAGAGTTCCTGCTGCTGGTGCGAATGCAACCAGAATAATGGCCCAAGGGAGGAATTGGTTCTCTAGGAATGACTCTAAGAATGCTGTCTAGTTCCTACAACTATTTAGTGCGAATGCCCCGAATGTTTACATTGTGCAAACTCAGCACACAGACATTAAATCATGTTTTATTAACAAAGTTCGGGAGGAGCACGTTCAGATAACTAACCTAATTAACACAAGAGGAGCACAATCAGTAATCAACCCAGTTAACAAGGTAAGAGGTGTATATATATATATATATATATAGGCAATTCCAGCGTTATGGATGTGACATCTGAACTCATTATGACAGCTAAAATGTGTCAGTAAAAATCAACTTCTTACAATATTTAAATTGGCTATGCATATTCTCGGAGCACCCAATCTGGAGAACTGACAGCCAAAATATGTTTTTCTAAAATATATTTAAGCCCCCCAAAAAAGGTAAATAGTCATGCGTTATGGATGTGACAGGAAATAACATCATTTTCAGTATACTGTATGATTTTCTTTAAAGTCTGTCAACTTTTAAGTCAAATGTATAAATATTAATATCCACGTGATGAAGGGGTCTTAGCTGAACATAAAAATACCAATGTTTAAAATATTTAAGTTTTTTATGAAGTGCATTTTGAGGAAAAAACTCTGTTATGGATGTGACGTGTCTGAAATACACACAAAATCTGTTTAAGAAATCATCATGTCACTTTTGTTGATGCATACAATTACTCTGAATACTAATTTTGACATTAAGAAAACTGAAACTGAAATCTGAAATTATTGTAATGATTTTTAAAAGGGAACACTGGTTGTACCCCCAGGGTTTGAACTCACGCCTAGAATTATAACCACATTTATTAGATTGGATCCCACATAATAATACAATATGTAAAATAATTGATAATGAGAGAAGATGAGGGTGAAGTTACTTATTTCATTTTTTCATGCTTAACACTTTTCTTTCATTAAAATTATAATTCATGAATTTTCTTAATGAATATTTTTCATTCATTCACTTTTTTTTTCATGGTAAGGATGACCTTTGCATGGAATTGCCCATATATATATATATATATATATACACACACATATATATATATATATATATACACACAGCAGACTCATATGTATTTCTTGACAGTTTTCCAGCATCCCTCCGCCACCCCTTCTCCGCACTTACAACTATTTCTGTCCTAACCTACAGTGGTTACTCTGGGTTCGGAGCCCTCCCCTCGGACAGCACACCAAATATCGATTATATCTATTATATGTAAGTGTGAACTCGTGGAATCGGTGCCGTATACACATAGAGAAGAAGTCCTACCTCAGACAGAGGATTTAGAAACGTTTCAACTCTAACATTTTTATGTTTATTGCTTTGCAATTTGTATTCTTTGGCCGGCTTTCTTGATTGTCATTTACTGTAAATGCACTTAATGTATATGCTTTGGCATGGTAATGCAAAAAAATACCTGAAATATAACACAGAATATTCTTTTAATGAATAAAACCTGGACAGAGAAGAGATGAAAGAGTCCAGTAATGTTGGCTTTTATTTACCTGCGAGTCTCTGAGCGGATGTTCAGCTGCATGCGAGTGAAAGCGTCATTCTTTCTGTTCAAACGGTCCCGTAGAAATGAGTGGAATATATGAGTGTCTAAAACCTACAAGCACACACACACGTGCATGAGTGAGTGGGTTTGGTAGAGAAGCACATGCTGAGTGTAGAACCGAACAGGAACCTTTATTTACCTTCTTATAGAACTTGTGATCGGCCGTCTCTCTGGACCTGAGGAACTCCTCGCTGTTGAAAACTCGATGCTCATAGTTCAGGAAGTCACAAACATCACTACAGAGAGCAGAAAAAGACAGCACATGGATTTCAGATCAATCACGGAGCATGAAACAACATCACTGTGTTCACGCTTCAGCAGGAGGCTTCTGTTAGAGAACAAAACCTTTATAAATCAAATCAATCCGACCAAAGCAGAAATTACAGGATGTTTAACTTCTGAAACGTTTGTTTTCAATCTAGAGTAAATCACAGCATTCTGAAATATAATATTCCAATTATGATTATTGTCATTAGAATCTTATTACAGTAATACATTTTTTTAATTGCTTTTTGCAAGTTGTGGCTTTTTAGAAAAAGCATTAAAATGGAAAAGAGTATTGTTTGTTGACATCAGTGCTATTTTAGTATTATTCATATACTGTTGTGGTAATTATTAATAGTAGTTATATATATATATATAATAGTAATTTATAGCAATAAGTAATTTTGTGAGGTGCTTTTGTCATTTTAATTGTCGTTTTATTAGTTTAAATGTTTCTACTTGTCTTTATGCTTTAGTATTAGTAATTTCAGTATTTTAAGTTAAATATATTTTAATTATTGGGCAAAATTTGTAAAATAATTTTACATTTTTCACATTTAAGTTTTTCTTCATCTAATATTTATATTACAATTTATTTTAGCTTCATTTAAATTACAGATTTTTTATTTTTTTTATAGTTTTAGCTAACAATAACAATACATTTTTTACAAAACGTAAAAAAAACGTCAAAATACTTAAGCGTAGTGTAGGACACAATGTAAGGAGTCAGGGAGAGAGTAAAAACACGATCATGCAAAACAACTTAAAGACCGGTCTTTTGTGCAAATTGAAAAATAAAGCATCCTATGACATGAGCTGTAGGAGTGCTGAGCTCCAGACCTGAAGATGTTGACGATGAGCTCCATGGTGACGTTGAGGATGACGGTGTTGACTTTGAGCTGCCACTGTCTCCTGTGAGCGCGCAGCTCGTTGATGTCAGTGCGGCTGCCGGCGCGACACACATCCAGATCATAGTGAAGCTGAAGCCCTTTAGCTCTACACAAACACACAACAACCTCAAACTGAACTAACAACACAATCTGAGCCCTGCAGCGGTGTGTTTCTGTTTATTAGGAGTAATTATGTTCATTATTTGTAATTGTGTCTCTGAGACTGAGCTCCTTTGAGTTTAATGCTTTGTACACAGCAGGATCGTGTTCAACAGCGAGCGGAAAATCCAGTGAATCACCTCAAACTAAAAATAAGGGACGCCATGTTGTGATGAATAACAAAAACATCCTGCTGCCGGTGTACAAGATAAAGGTGAAGCACGTCTTGTTTACAATGTTAAAAACGGTCTTTTACTCCACACTGATGTTTAGTAACAGTCAAGACATTTACTATGTTAGATTTCTATTTCAAATAAATGCTGCTCTTTTGAGATTTCTATTCATCAAAAAACCCTGAAAATTGTATTTATCAGTTTCCACAAATATATGAACTGTTTTAAACATTGATAATAATCAGAAATGTTTCTTGAGCAGTAAATCAGTATATTATTATGATTTCTGAAGATCATGTGACACTGAAGACTGGAGTAATGATGCTGAAAATACAGCTGCGCATCACAGAAATAAATTATATTTTAACACGCATTCACATAGAAAACAGCTATTTTAAATTATAATAATATTTCACCATATTACAGTTTTTTTGCATTTTTAATTAAATAAAGGATATGTTTATATATATATATATATTTTATAGGATTACTGATAAAGTACTGGCATTTGATTTGTTATCTATTTTAATTTTAGATAAATTATGTATGAATTTATATGTATTTATAGGTTTTCTTTAGTTTTAGATTTAATACATTGTATTTATTTTAGTAACGTTACTTCAACATACTACATGGAAATGAAATAACATATATATATATATATATATATTTGGGTGTTTGGTTTAGTGTCATGTTTTATACTCATACCTTTTGTTGTTTTAATATTTTGAATTGTTTTTAGCTTTATTTTTTGTTTTCATTTAAATGTTTAGTTTTGAAATGTTGTTGTATGCATTTGTCATTGTATTTAATTTCTCCATTTTCTTAAATGTGTATATATAGTATTTATAGACTTTTAACTTATAGTTGTAGTTACTTTTTCTTATTTGTAAGTCGCTTTGGATAAAAGCGTCTGCTAAATGACTAATTAAATAAATCCAGTCTTATTGAGCAGAAGACACTTCTTTCAAAAATAAATCTTACTGACCCCAAACTTTTATGCAATATTGTATGCAAAGTGAAACAGGAGTCTCTTACCGAAATAGAAAACAATCTCTGGCTGTCAGTGGCACATCTGGAAGCTCAAGTCTGTCTTGAAGTCTTGAAGACAACACTGTTCCTTGGTCAATGTCTATAAGAACCAGATCATCCAACTCCTGTCAAAAGACACAGGAATCTATCACCAACTGAGCAATAAGTCAAGCCAATGTAGCACAAGTAAACTGCTATTAGTGCAGAATAACTGATTTGAGTGTCACATAATCAGCATTTCCAAACTGTTTAATAAGGAGCATGCAGTCAAACCAAGCACGATATGAAGCTGGTCCGTACCTCTGCGACCTGCTTGAAGTGGTGCGTGTGGCAGCCCATCAGATAGGCCGTGGGTGCCATGATGAAGTCCAGCATCTGGTGAGAGAGGACGGGTACGAACGGATGCTGCCAGCGCAGCGGGTGGATGAAGATCATGAAGCACTCGGGGACTAGCGTGAGTTTGGCCCAGTCGGTGGACAGAAACACCACCCTCTGCTCCATCAGGATACAGCTGATGATCTGACAGCAACAAAACCATCAAACTATATTTGATATTTCAAGCACTAATTACATAAACATCTCATTAAAATGACCTGTAAAAGAAAAGTGTGAGTTTGATTCAGGTTAAACGGGTTATACTGGTTTGGTACAAGTCCAGACACAAAATGCTTTCCGTTCGTCACCAGTGTTATTTTCATATTATTTTAAATATACATTTTATTTTAAATGTAATTTTTATATTATATGAAATATATTTATACATTTTAATTGTGCCATTTTGTAATGTGCTTTTGTCATTTTTAATTTGGCCTTTTTTAGCTTTAATTGAATTTAATGTTTAATAATGCTTAATAAGACTTTAGCTTGAACTTAATTTATTTCAGTTAGTTGCCAAATACACATTTCTAATTTTCATTTCATTTAAGTTTGTCATCTAATATTTATCTTTTATTTTCAAGTTTGTTGTGCTTTTGTCATTTTTAGCTTTAATTTATTTTAAATTTTTAATCATTTGAATAATCCTTAAGCTTTTGGTCTAATATTTATCTTTTATTTTACATTTTAGTAATTTTTGTCATTTTTATTAGTTTGTTTTTTTAATATATCTATTTAGTTTTAATTATTTTTTATATAATTCGATTTTAGTATTTCAAATTATACTTTTAATTAGTTGCCAGAGCAACTTTTCTCATTTTCATTTAGTTTAACTGTTTCTTCTAATATTTATATTTTAGCTTTATTTTAATGAGCACAAATGTTTTTAATAGTTTTAGTTAACAATTGTAACCCTGGTAAGTCTATATATATGTGTGTGTGTGTGTGTGTGTGTGTGTGTGCATATATATATATATGTGTGTGTGTGTGTGTGTGTGTGCATGTGTGTGTGTGTGTGTGTGTGTGTGTGTGTGTGTGTGTGCGCGCGCGTGCATGTATGCATGTATATATATATATATGTATATATATACATGTATATATATATATGCATACATGTATATATATATATATGTATATATATATATATATATGTATATATATATATATATATATATATATACACACACACACACATACACACACACATACACAAGCACAGGGCTGTACTCGAGTCCGGTACTCGACCGGACTCGATTTTTCTATCGACTTGACTCGTTGCTCGGACACTTGGTCATCGGACTCGCCAAATGTTCAAGTTGGTCTTCCAGCAATACACAAAGAAAGAACGGGCATTGTCATTGAAATGCACAGCTGCGTCATATGAGTGTGCAGGCATGACAGACATGCTGTCGGCAAGTTGCATAATACATCGAATTTAACGTTTTGCCACAATTCGATCGAGGAATCGATCCAAACGCTAGAATTAGACACTTCAGTATCTGTCACATGATGGGTCTGACACAGAGTGTGAAGTGAAATAGGAAAAATACACATCTTTTAGAGAGAAAGCCGTTTCATGCACGAGACAAGAGACCTCAATGTCCAACATAGTGGTAATTGAATACAAAACCTGAAGAGTACATGTACTGTATATCTGATCTTTCAGCATCAGGGTGACAGTGAGAACTGCTGTTCATAAGAGCCTTTACACTCTCGTCAAATTTGAATTAAAGCATTTGTCTTGTACAGATATAGCCTCACCATCAAAGATGTGACGAAGACAACGTCCACTTAGGAGGCTTGGTTGTAGTGGACTAGCTTACAAAATCGAGAATTGGTCGCTAAACCTGAGACTATTGGTCAGAACACAAGGACTCCTCAATCACCAAATGGTTTCAGGATCTAAACTCAACTACACTACACCCATAAACTGGTTTCGTGGCGTGTTGCTGTTGGGACAGAATTCATAATGCTGGAGATTTTCAAGAAACTGTGACAGAAGAGATGAATAAACCGAGATGTACAAACGCACATTACAGAATATAATCATGGATGTACAGCCATAAAGGCATAGGAGAGGGTGTAATAAAGCCCTGAATGAGCTCTGTGCAGGACATCTTATAACTGTGACATGTGACAGAGAAATTCACTCCACTACAGAGGAGGAGCTAATTTGATCCTACAGTACATGCTTTTAGATCATTGGAATAGAAGATATGATCACAGATGCTATCTCACTTGGACTCGAACCTGGACTCGGACTTGACTGGACTCGGGACTTGTTGTCTTGGACTCGACAAAGGTGGACGACTGGCACAGTTTATGAAAGTCTGACTGAGCCTGTTTGGGTTTGATGAAGATCCCATGTCGATTTTGAAAGGGTCTGAGATTGAACACCTAGAGAAACATTGATGTGTGACCTGTTGCACAGGTGACAGTACGATGCTCACCACGTGTAGCGGTCCATGGGCTTTGGCAGAAAACTCCTTCACCTGCTGCGGGACGTAGCTGGATTTAAACCGGTTACAACGCACACTTCATGTTATAAATTGTTACTTACCTGGACAGACAGTTCTGAATAATCATGCTGTATGTGGTGTATAGTTTGTTCATAAATATCTGGTTGAAACTACAGTAACACAAATGAATAAGTGACTACATTTTACAAACCTTATTTACATGGGAATTTAATAATCATCAATATTTGTTATAAATATGCATATTTATAATACATATTCAATGTTATATTATATTTAAATATATCAGATTTATTTATTCTTTTATTCAGCAAGGAAGCATTAAATTGATCAAAAGTGAAAGCAAAGATAATTAATGTTACAAAAGATCTTCCATTTCAAATACAGTAAAGCATCGCGGTTCCTCTGAACCTTCTATTAATCAAACAATACTGAAAAATAGAATGTCTTCCACAAAAATATTAATCGGCAAAAACTGTTTTCAATGTTGATAATAATCAGAAATGTTTTTTTTAGCAGCAAATCAACATATAAGAATGATTTCTGAAGATCATGTGACACAAGACTGGAGTAATGATGCTGAAAATACAGATCACATCACAGAAATAAATTACATTTTAACAAATATACAACAGTTATTTGAAATTGTAACAAATATTTCACTATATAACTTCACTGTATACTTTTTACTGTATTTTTGATCAAATAAATGCAGCCTTGGTGAGCAGAAGATACAGAAATAATGAAGAATCATCTTACTGACCCCAAACTTTTGAATGACAATGTATATATTCTTGCTTTTTAATCATCATTTTTATAATAGTGTAGATAATACTCTCAGCTAATGATAAGGCATCTCACATGAACAGGTCTGCTGTACTGAGCCACCACACCATGAGTCTGGTTCCCAAACACATCCGTGAACACCAGGAAATGATAGTGGTCTTCTCTGCTCTCATGGGTTATTCTCAACCCATCTGTCCAATGACAAACCAGACACTGTCAGAGTCACGGTTAGATACAGAATACCAGACGGAGGTGTTTGCGAAGCTTACCTGGGAAGCAGAGCTCCTGCAGGGCTATCAGGTCAATGTTCTGAGGTACACTGAGGTCGTCTGACGCAGCGACCACTGGTTCGTTGGTTTGGCCAGAATTACTGGTGGTGGAAACCGGCCGGTCTCTCTTCTTCTTAAAGGAGCGTCTCCGCTGGACTCTGCTGAAGGCCGAAGCGTGATCGTGTTCAGTGCCGTTACTGGAACTCTCCTTCTTCACAAACGGCGGCGCGTGAACCTGCAGCACCTCCGCCTCCACCAGAGGCTCGTTGTCTTTACCCTGCAGCTGTGACCAAACAAGATCAGTCAACATTCAACACACACACAGACAGACACAGACACAGACAGACACAGACACAGACACACAGACACACAGACACACAGACACACACACACACACAGACACAGACACAGACACAGACACAGACACAGACACAGACACAGACACAGACACAGACACAGACACAGACACAGACAAAGACACACACACACACACACAGACACAGACACAGACACAGACACAGACAGACAGACACAGACACAGACACAGACAGACACAGACAGACAGACAGACAGACAGACAGACAGACAGACAGACAGACAGACACAGACACAGACACAGACACACAGACAGACAGACAGACAGACACACACAGACACAGACAGAAAGACAGACAGACAGACAGACAGACAGACACAGACAGACAGACACAGACAGACACAGACAGACAGACACAGACAGACAGACACAGACAGACAGAAACAGACACAGACAGACAGACACAGACACAGACACAGACAGACACAGACAGACAGACAGACAGACAGACAGACAGACAGACAGACAGACACAGACACAGACACACAGACAGACAGACAGACAGACAGACAGACAGACAGACAGACAGACACACACAGACAGACAGACAGACAGACAGACAGACAGACAGACAGACACAGACAGACAGACACAGACAGACACAGACAGACAGACACAGACAGACAGACACAGACAGACAGAAACAGACACAGACAGACAGACACAGACACAGTTTGGGAACCCCTTGCAGAACCCCTTTTGTCTTGTGGACTACATGTAAACATATTTTATGTAAAATATCTTACTCTGGACAGTACTGAATAAAAAAATATCATGCATTTTGTATGATCTCTCTTATTTGGTTAAAATGATTCACATTTTCACAGATTCTGCAAAGGGTTCCTAAACTTTCGCATGCCACTGTATATACTGTATTCTTACATACACCGTTACATTCTGGAAAGTTGTTAATGGGATTTTTTTATTAAGTGTGTGTGTGTATAATTATTTCAAATATTATATATTATAAAATATAATATGAACATTAATATTTTATTTTTTTATTAATTACATTTTATGTTTTCAATTATATATCATCCTGTATAATATAACAAATAATAATATATTATGTATAATATATTACACAGGACGATATAAAATATTAAACAGGACAATATTGTATATTTTACATACTGTATGTATAATTATATATTTAAAAAACATACATATTTATTTATAAAAATGCTATTGTTTTTTTATCATCATATTATATTATTACTAATAATTATCAATAGAATTTTAAACAGCATTTTCATAGTTTTTTTGCTCACGATTTTGCACAGAATGGCTGTGAAGACTGAAATAAACAGTTTGAGACGTCTCACCAGGACTAGTTCTTTCAGACGTTCGTTTGATACGCCGAGCACCACACACGCCTCCAACAGTCCAGACGGGACGTTTTCTGCCATCAGAACCGGTTCTGCTGAGCTCTGGACTCGATGGTCTTCCAGACACTCACATACACTGCTCTTCAGTCTTCAGCCCCATTGTGACTCTTCAGCTTCCTGTAGGTCTGTTGAAATGTTACTAAGACTTCAGTTTATGCCATACCAGACATTTTTAATAGCTCTGACTGTAAAAGCAATCACTATTACTGTTGCTTATGGTTAGTCAAGCAACATCTAGAGACCAGATTAATCACAGAGACTAAAAAAAACTAGTAATGTTGTGTAAGAAGCAGCTATTGCAATCTTGCAGCTTTGGATTATTTATATTTAAAGATGCACGCAAACAAAACGGGAAGTTTGCACAGTATGTGGTACAAAAACTGTCACCCATAAAACCATCACTATGCAAGACGTATAATATGAGAACATGGCTTGTGTTTCACAATCAAAAACTTCTGATTTAACGATCCAGTTTCTCCCATCTGGAAAAGGGGTTTTCAAACTGAAGTCCGTGGAAAAGAGTCAAAATAAAAAGATAATAAAACATAAGATTTAAATAAATATTACAACAATGCAGTGCTAAATATATAACAGTGTTATTTAGCAGCCATGAGATACATTACAGTTTTCATTAATAGTCTGAATTCGTTTTTATTCTTATATATTCTGATTTTATTATTATTTGTATACTAATTATTTTTTATTTATTAATTATTTTTTCATGTCTATATAGTTAACCTCTATTTTATTTCAAGTCACCATTTTTTATGTTTTGTTTTAGCTAACTATAACAACCGCAAATAAATAAATAAATAAGCAAGCTAATATAAATAAATAAAATATCTTACAGTTTAAATTGGGTCTTTATACATTATAATATATATAGCTGGCTTTTCAGATTTCAGGACGGGGGTCCCTCACATGATGCTGGGGATATTTGGGGGTCTATGACACCTAACAAATTTAAAACCTCAGGTCTACATGTTAAAATCAATGTCAAACTGAATTTGCTAATCATTTATTCCACAATGTGAAGCATTTGTGAGTGTAACAGGATTTTTCTCAACTTAAGTGATTGTTTTCACATTTGAATTTGCATCATTAGAGGTCAGCAATAAATAATACGGTCTAATGGTCTGGTTCTCCCTGAGTGCTCCTCAGTTTTTCCATCAGATTAACTACATGCAGTGAAACGCTCCCAGCACAACATCTGCTTCTTGTCAGAAACTGGACCAAGTTCAGACTAAGACAAGGACTGAATATGAAAGTATGGAGTTTGTCGGAGTTCTGTCCTCTCAGAGAGACCAAAGCATCTACTGTAAGACTGTACGTGTGTTTACACCAACTGCACAATAGTTGCAACACAGATCCTGGTCTTCATGATTCCTGAGCAAAACGGCGAGTGAAGTCACGTACAGACAGAGAGAATGAATGAATGAATGAATGAATGATGCATTTATATAGCGCTTTATTGTGTATTCTTGTCAGAGGCCAGTGGGGGGGATTTGGCCAGGACACCGGGGTTACACCCTACTCTTTACAAGAAGTGCCATGGGATTTTTAATGATCACAGAGAGTCAGGACCTCGGTTTAACGTCTCATCTGAAAGACATTCATACTGCTGGAGCCAAGTTTGACAAAGACGTCAGACCAGTTGGGAAAAACCAAGAAAAGCCAGGTTTGTCATTCCTGAGCACATACCTTCTGTTTAGCTATACGACTGGAAACAAGTGCTTTAGCCTTCAGCCAAATATTGTTCTACCATAACAAACATACAGCAATGGAAAGTTTTCAGATGATGTAAATGAAATGCTGCTAACATTATTGTCTAAAGTAATGGGTACAAGCTGAGATTATACACCTTTTGTTTACCCTTGTGACTGTTTTTTTTTTTGGTTCAGGGTATATATATATATAAAAAACAAACAAACTATATAATATATATGTGTGTGTACATATAAACACACACACATACAGTATAAATCACACTAAACATTAATCTAAAAAAAATCGAAATTGACAAAAGTTCAAGTTCTATTTGTGAACAACCCAGAACAACACATTAAACAAACTCAATGGAGAAATACATAAAACAACCAATGATTTTGTTATAATCGGTTGGTTTAGCTTAATATATGATATTTCATGCAGTATTTGACATCTGTTTTCACGTTTTATGACACGCTATCAACCGAAACTAAAGAAAAACTCCGAGCAGATCGAGTTTAAAGCATCAAATATAATGTTACAGTGTAAACCGAGTTGACCGTGTAACAGTTATACAGATTCAATATAACGTTAACGCATTCGTTCATATTCAGTAAAGATTGAGAGTAAACAAACCTGTGTCCTGGGCTCCGAGTTAACTTACAGCGTGTTCAATCACTCAGCGCGAGCGTGAAAGAATAACCCGCTGCTAACGTTACAGATCCGAGTCAGTTACAGAACACGCCTCGTCGTGACTATAAAGGCGGGATACAGTCGCGAGCTGACCCGTCGAAACTCTTTCTGAACGATGGATGGAAATCCCGCAACTGGAAGTTCTGGAGCTCCGCTGCCGAAATGACCAACCATACTATGGAAAGACTTTACTCATGAATATGACTTAGGTAATGCTGACGTTGCTTAGTAACCTTTTTAAAGCGTCCAGTCAGATTACCTATATTAATATTCTTGCGTCATGTCGTCACTCGCTAACTGACGTAACACCCGCCTTTTCAGCCAATCAGGTAGAACCACAAGCCAAACGTCACCTTACGTAATTAATATTCATATATAAAGCCATCAACATAGTAGAATTCGTAAAATAAACTCCCATAGCTGAAAGACTACTGGATTAAACGTACAAAATCTATCCGCAATAACTTTAGTACTATACAGTTGCAAAGTACTATAAAGAATATCTAGGCTGATTTTAACAGGACTAATGAGGGTTCATTGACAGTAATTCATATGCATTTTATTTTGTGTATGCTTTTGACGCTATGTGTTCAAACTCTGATAAATCAAGTGTGAAGCTAAAACGCCCGCCTAGTGTTTATTTCTGATTACTGACCTAAAGGCTATATATGTGTGTGTGTGTGTGTGTGTGTGTGTGTGTGTCTCTCTCTCTGTGTGTGTGTTTGTGTGTGTGTGTGTGTGTGTGTGTCTCTCTCTCTCTCTCTGTGTGTGTTTGTGTGTGCGTGCGTGTGTGTGTGTGTGTGTCTCTCTCTCTCTGTGTGTGTGTGTGTGTGTGTGTGTGTGTGTGTGTGTCTCTCTCTGTGTGTGTGTGTGTGTGTGTGTGTGTGTGTGTGTGTGTGTCTCTCTGTGTGTGTGTGTGTGTGTGTGTGTGTGTGTGTCTCTCTCTCTGTGTGTGTGTGTGTGTGTGTGTTTGTGTGTGTGTGTGTGTGTGTGTGTGTGTGTGTGTGTGTGTGTGTGTGTGTGTGTGTGTGTGTGTGTGTGTGTGTGTGTGTGATTGTGTGTGTGTGGGCCATTCCACCGAATGGGTGCCATTTGCTTACAAAACTCTTCAAAAAAACAAACATTGTCTATCTTTTTTAAAGACTGAATCTAGTCATACAGGTTTATCATACTATTCATAATTTGTATTGGTCCATCGCAGGTAACTTTAACACATTTTTAAAGTGGAAGATGGATGCATTTTTTCTCAGTTCTGTTACCAAAACTCTGTCTTTTAAAAAGCATGTTTAAAAATATGTCAACAAATTCCTTCATTTCCCCATCAGACAAGTGTTTATTTTAAAGAAAATGTTGGTTTCGTGGTCACAAAAAATTATTTTATCATTTAAAAACAAGGTGTATTTTTCTAAGGTACACAACCTCATTTTGTTTCCTTTTAAAGGCAACTCAAACCTCAAGCTTATCAATTTTCTATGATGCAATTGATTAAACAATGAGATAAATTATGGAACGAACTGAATCTAAAAATAGTGGTTTAACTTTATTATGTAGTAACAGGCATGAGTATCCATTATTATACCGGTTTGACAACACATGTGAGGTGTTAACGCCTGCATTGATATAGTGAACGTGTTGAACACTGACTAGTGAACTGACCTCACTGCTTTAAAAAAGGCTAAATCATGTTTCTATTTAAATCTGCAGAGGTTTTTGTTAGGGTTATGTTTAGGGGTAGAAGAGAGGTTATAAGATAAGATAGAAATAATGAAAAAATAATAAATGTTAAATCAAAATTGATATTAAAAATAATAAACTTAACAAATAATATATTTTCAGTTTTGTTTTCTTATAGCGCAGCTCACACCCAAACGCCATTCCGTACACGAGTCATACACATCAGACATTTTCTGTCATATTGCAGGAATGTAATATAAAATGCAGGAACAACCATAGGTTTTCTCTGGGCAATAGCGTTGTCTCAGTGTGGATAGAAGGCCAAAACTTTGAGGAAAAATATCATTTTCAAATTGATCTAGATTAATATGGATGTAGCCTAATATTTACATTAATAAATCTGATGACACTACTCACTCCTGTTACTTTTACTCAGTTACTATATATACGTATAGGATATATGAGTATATGAGTAACAGGATTGAGATTTTAGGATAAAATCAGCAAATACATATAATCTAGCCACATGGAGTCGATGCTAATATTATGAGAATACTCAGCAAACTATAGTGATTCACCAAAGATTTGTATTTTTAAAACAAACAAGTAACATCTAAGAAATTATTTAGTTAACAAGACAATATATTTATAATGATGCTCCCAGCCACTGTTACAATATCATTAAATATACAGAAAAGATAATAAGATCACATGCTTTCGATCATTTCATTGCCTTCAGCAGATCCAGATGTTGCAATGTTATGATGAGGGGGGTAACAGGACTGAGCGAAAACCTGGCGATACTATTAAAATGTGTATTTTATCCGAAATATTAAACTTTTATTTAGAAATAAATGTATTTAAAGCACAGACGGGATATGGAGGTACAAAAAACTGCTACATTAAAATGACTTCTGAAGGATTTTAAACATTATATTTCATGCTAAAATGTAGCGTTAGAAACTGCAAAATATATATTTTAAATTTGCAGTTAGATTAATGTGCAGGACACTTGGCTTAATAATAAAACTGTATTTTATAGTTCATTTGTATGCATATTTGTACCTATATATTCCTGGGGACAGAAATAGCACCTATTCGGTGGATATATATATATGTATTTATTTCTAGCACTTGTGCATGGATTTACACTGCACTTACAAATACAGCTGGGTTCATATTGAACTGTCATCTAATGAATAGCAGTCAAACTATTGAAAATAAAACTGACAAAGCTGCAAACTCGATAAAGCTCGATGTTTCAATCGCACACGCATGTTGAGGTGCAGCTCGTCATATTACTGGAGCGTTTCTCGCTCATCTGAATATGTTCATAAATGTGTGCTGGATTTGTGTCTTAGACGTGGAAAGGAGTTATTTTCAGAATGGAAATATATATATAGTCTTTGGTAATACTGACACTTTGAGAAAGTTTCTGGCCTGTTTTATTGTAGTTATGCAACATCAAAATTACAATATAATCATTATTTTAAAAAATAAGTTACAAGTTTGTTTACACATAATATAAAACATCAAAACACAAATTCTTAAAATATAAAACCAACATAAAATGCATTCTAGTCCCCAAAATCTGATTAATGCAGAGGTGCAAATGTTTCCAAAGAATGAACTGTGGATATTTTCACCCACAAGTCGTCTATTAAAACTCTAAGATCAAAATAAACATGCAAAGAGGTGGACATAAAGACAAAAGCAGTCTTATCTGACCGGTTCAATCTGAGCGACACGAGACCGTAATCTGGTGAACATAACGCAGTGGATGTCTCGGCACAACGAGGACTCAGTCTGTTCTCTGCTCCGACACTTCCAGTGGTTTTATATCATCTATATGCTCAGATAGCAACGCTAGACTCTTCCATCCGAGGATGAAGATGTTGAATTCATGTCCTCTTCGTTGGCGCCGCATGTGTCCACCAGACAGATGAGGCAGCTGGTGACGGGAAACGCGCGGACTTTACTGGAAACCACCCATTTGTCTGTCTCTGTGTAATACTCCATGATGTGCCCCAGACGGCCGACCCCCTGAAACCCGGCCAGCACGTATATGACGGAGCCCACGGCCGCACACTTCACCGTCACGCCGCGCCACGGCATCGGAGACGCCATCTTCCACTCGTTACTGCCGATCTCGTAGTACTCCACCGAGTCCAGACCGCCTGAGAGAAACACCACATCACAGATCAGACTGAATGATTCATTTTGCTAAGCTGTAAGTCGAACAATCAGAATAAAAAAACTCTTGAAATATTTCAGTTTGTGTGCAATGAATGTAGAATATAAGAAAAAGTTAGCTTTTTTGAATTAAATGACAAAAAAATTAAGAATTTTTCCAAGATTTTTTTAGATGCACCTGCATATATGTGCACACACACACACACACACACACACACACACACACACACACACACACACACACACACACACACACACACACACACACACACACACACACACACACACACACACACACACACACACACACACACACACTCACTGGCCACTTTATTAGGTACACCTGGCTAGTACCGGGTCGGACCCGCTTTTGTCTTCAGAACTGTCTTAATTCTTCGTGGCACAGATTCAACAAGGTGTTGGAAACATTCCTCAGAGATTTTGGTCCATATTGACATGATAGCATCACACAGTTGCTGCAGATTTGTCGTCTGCACATCCATGATGTGAATCTCCCGTTCCTCCACAATAAATAGACAAAATATAACACGACTAAACCATAAGTGTAAGAAAATGCTTAAAAAGTAGGGAATTGTACATATTACTTATTTTATTGATGGTTTCTTGCACCAAAATAATTGAGTTTTTCTTGAACAATAAGCTGTTTTTGCTACTGCCGTTTTGAGGCATATGTATGTAAATTATGATTTGATAAGCATTACAGCTTTAAAATCTTTAATTAAATGACATTGTTCACCATCTACTTACTATAACTCCTAATATATTTATTTATTCATTCATTCATTCATTCTCAGCTTGTTTACATTTACATTTATGCATTTAGCAGACGCTTTTATCCAAAGCGACTTACATTGCATTCAAGTTACAGTTTCTACATTTTATCAGCTCTTGCTTTCCCTGGGAATCGAACCCATGATCTTGGCGTTGCTAGCGCCATGCTCTACCAGTTGAGCTACAGGAAAGCTTGTTTACTAATCTTTTTTTAAAATAATAAATATTTTTTAAAAATTAACATTGTATTTTATGAATATTGCTGGATAAAAACTCTAGGATAAATTGCTTGTGATGTAGTTGCTTTAAACAGAAGCTAAATAAATTAAAAGCTGACTAAAAAAAGAAATAAAATTGTAAATCAAATGTAAAGTGATGGTGTTGTGTAATTTGCCTTTCTAGCATCTATAACTGCTATTCCCTACAAATCTAACAATCTTGTCATAGTTTTCATAATATCATAGAAACATACCGAGTGTGTTCTGCCCGCCGACGGAGTATATTCTTGAGTTCACCACAACCAGTCCGTGATTCTTACGGGCTTCCCGCATCCCACAGAGAGCCCTCCACCTGATAACACACACACACACACACGCGCTCACGCGCGCAGACACACAGAGACACGCACACACACACGCGCACACAGAGATACAGAGACACACACACACACACACACACACACACACACACACACACACACACACACACACACACACAGAGAGAGACAGAGACACACACACACACACACGCACACACACACACACTCACACACACACACACACGCACACAGATACAGACACGCACACACAGATACAGACACGCACACACACACGCGCACACACACAACACACAGCGACAGAGAGACACACACACACACACACACACACACACACATTCGCGCACACACACACACAGACACACACACACACACACACACACACACACACACACTTATCAGGACATGTCACTTAAATGTCACATAAAGCTATCGTATGACTTCCGATGACATAGAGCAGGGATTCCCAAAAATTTTTTGTTCAGCTAAACTCATTTAGACTAATATATATATCCTAGAATTCCCCCTCTTAAGAGATTTTAAATTAATATTTCAATACTTTAACAACGGTGCTCTGATGTTAGTTCATGATCACATGACATGCAGGTAAATAAATAAAATATTTAATCTTATTTTATGTATTATATTTTAAGGATGTATTTTAAATTGTACAATACTTTTTTTATTTTATGATTTAATCCATTATTAGCTTGTGAAATTTTGACTTAAAATAGCATACAAGTTGTATCATTTATGAGCCTGTAATATAGAAAAAAATCAGAAGACAACATGAAGGTAATATGAAGGTAAATTATGAAGTGTTGGTACTGTTTATCAAAACTGTAAAAAAAAAAAAAAAACGTTTTCAGTAATTAAAATAATTTTGAATAAAATAAAATTCATATTTTATTTTATTTCAATACATTTATTTTGGATTTTTTTTATATTATAAACAAACTATTCAAAATAATTTCCATTAATTAAAAGACATTTGAAATAAAATATAAATATTAGATAAAAAACTGAAACAAAAATGAAATACCGGTATTTAAATAAAAAATGTTGCCTTGGCAACTAACTAAATTAAAATAAGTTGAAGTACTAAAATAACAAATAGAAATCAAAGCTAACAGAATGAATATTTCAGGTAAATGATCTCTTTAAACATTCACATGAATATTTGTGTCATAAATATCAACCTATTGGTAAGAAAAGCAATGAATGTGCTGTGTTTTGGTCACAGACGTACTCTTCGGTGTTGGGGTCGTACACCTCGCAGTCGTTGAGGACTCTGCCGGACACGTTGTTCCCCAGACTTCCTCCGCAGACGTAGATGAGTCCGCTGGCCTCCACCGAACCGTGACTGCAGCGCGGCATCAGCATGTTGGGCTTCGTCTGCCACGTCTCTGTACGCGTGTCGTAGCACTCGAACAGATTCAGAGCTGAACTTCCTGTCAACACGATCAACACAAACATTACTGACTTCTTATTCTTATCTCCAAACCTATGAGCAGTGATGGGATAACGGCGTTATAAACATACTGTGTTACTCAGTAAAGAGTAATCAAACTAATTAATGACTGTTTCCCCAGTAGAGGTCTGCACGGGCTCAAAACTGAAGCCCGACCGCGGCCCGTACCCGAGATCGTCTGACCCGACCCGACCCGACCCGAGCGGCACAGTTCAATTTAGAGCCTCAACACTACTGCGTTACTGAAACCATGCCTTCTTTCTTTACATGAACATCTGGGCTGCATCAGGCAAATATTTCCACATCGTGGACGTAGACATGGGGGGGGGGTGTTTGAATGAGGTGTTTTAGGGAGGCATGGACGATTCTTAACTTTGATAAAGAATATCTCTATTATCAAATTCTAGTCTTTGTAACTTCAGGGATCTCATCTATGCACAAACAGCTTCTCCACAGAGAAAGAAAACTTGAAATCACATCATATAACCCCTTCAAGATTTAATATTGTGGGCATCAAAGTAATTTGACTTTTTTTTAACACAATAGTTACTTTCCATTGTAATGAGTTCCTTTTATAATGACGTGACTCAGTTACTAACTGTTACTATTTGTGAGAAGTTACTAATAACTGTAACTAATTACTTTTTTAAAGTAACTGGCCACGAGACGCTGTGCACAAACTCACCCACTTCTGACCCTCCGGAGGTGTAGATCTTCCCTTTGGAGGCGCAGGCGGCCAGACTGTCCCGCGGGTTCGGGGGTCCGAGTTTGGAGTACCAGCTGTCCTTCACCACATTATAGCAGTCCATCCGTTTGATGGGGAAGAGCTGAGAGCCGCCCAGGATATAAACCACATTGTCCCAGAACACAGACGCGGCGTCCCGGCGCTTCTCGAAGGGGCAGCGAATGTCCGTCCAACTGTAATCCTGAAAAATCATTTCATGCAGACTTAGATTACAAAGTGAATCATATATATTTATTATTGTGTTTTATGATTTGATTAGTTATTTTGTTTATTGTATTATTTTTTTAATAGCAAAGAAAACAAATATTATAATGAACAATTTATTAAAGACTTTTTGTTATTAAGGAATTGTATTTAGTTTATTATTTAGTTTTTTATTGCAAATTAATATTATAAATAAAATATTTCCTTGAAATAAAATGTATTAATCATTGTATGGATATTTAGATTACATAGAGTGAAGAATTTATACTCTTTATATACTTTTAAATTTTTATGACTTCTATTATTTCATAATTTTTATTGCTAAATAAGTAAAAAAACACTGCAAATATAAATAATTATTTCAAAGATTATATAAAAATATATTTCCAGTTTTTGCATTAATCATTTTATTTATTATTGTTTTTTATTTCAAAATAATCTATCTATATATATATCTACAGGAGCATCTCAATAAATTAGAATCTCGTGGAAAAGTTCATTTATTTCAGTAATTCAACTCAAATTGTGAAACTCGTATATTAAATCAATTCAATGCACACAGACTGAAGTAGTTTAAGTCTTTTGTTCTTTTAATTGTGATGATTTTGGCTCACATTTAACAAAAACCCACCAATTTACTATCTCAACAAATTATAATACTTCATAAGACCAATAAAAAAATATTTTTAGTGAATTGTTGGCGTTCTGGAAAGTATGTTCATGTACTGTATATGTACTCAATACTTGGTTGGGGCTCCTTTTGCTTTAATTACTGGCTCAATTCGGCGTGGCATGGAGGTGATCAGTTTGTGGCACTGCTGAGGTGGTGTGGAGCCCAGGTTTCTTTGACAGTGGCCTTCAGCTCATCTGCATTTTTTGGTCTCTTGTTTCTCATTTTCCTCGTGACTATACTCCACAGATTCTCTATGTTCAGGTCTGGTGAGTTTACTGGCCAGTCAAGCACATCAACACATGGTCATTTAACCAACTTCTGGTGCTTTTGGCAGTGTGGACAGGTGCCAAATCCTGCTGGAAAATGAAATCAGCATCTTTAAAAAGCTGGTCAACAGAAGGAAGCATGAAGTGCTCCAAAATTTCTTGGTAAATGGGTGCAGTGACGTTGGTTTTCAAAAAACACAATGGACCAACACCAGCAGATGACATTGCACCCCAAATCATCACAGACTGTGGAAACTTAACACTGGACTTCAAGTAACTTGGGCTACGAGCTTCTCCACCTTCCTCCAGACTCTAGGACCTTGGTTTCCAAATGAAATACAAAACTTGCTCTCATCTGAAAAGAGGACTTTGGACCACTGGGCAACAGTCCAGTTCTTCTTCTCTTAGCCCAGGTAAGACGCATCTGACGACAACTGTAGCCAAATTCCTCGACACGTCTGTGTGTGGTGCTCTTGATGCCTTGACCCCAGCCTCAGTCCATTTCTTGTGAAGTTCACCCAAATTCTTGAATGGATTTTGCTTGACAATCCTCATAAGGCTGCGGTTCTCTCGGTTGGTTGTGCATCTTTTTCTTCCACTCAACTTTCTGTGAACATGCTTGGATACAGCACTCTGTGAACAGCTTCTTTGGTAATGAATGTTTGTGGCTTCTCCTCCTTGTGAAGGGTGTCAATGATTGTCTTCTGGACAACTGTCAGATCAGCAGTCTTCCCCATGATTGTGTAGCCTAGTGAACCAAACTGAGACCATTTTGAAGGCTCAGGAAACCTTTGCAGGTGTTTTGAGTTGATTAGCTGATTAGCATGTCACCATATTATAATTAGTTGAGAGTGAATTGGTGGGTTTTTGTTAAATGTGAGCCAAAATCATCACAATTAAAAGAACCAAAGACTTAAACTACTTCAGTCTGTGTGCATTTAATTTATTTAATACACGAGTTTCACAATTTGAGTTGAATTACTGAAATAAATGAACTTTTCCACGACATTCTAATTTATTGAGATGCACCTGTAATTATATATCCAATGGCTGTAGATCTCAGTCCCAATGGTTTGCAAGTGTAGAATAAGTTGGGGTTTTTCAATCTTTTTTATAGAGATTTAGATTACATGAAGTGAAAAAATATACATATTTATTTTACAGACGTTTACATTTTCATGACTTTATAATTGTACTAAATTTGTATTTATTTTATCATTTCCATTTTTGAAACGATATAAATCAAGTGTTTCCAGGCTGTAGGTGTTGATAAAGCTGTCGTTTGCAGATAGATGGTTGATTCTGGAGATGATTCAGGCTAAACGTGTACCTTGGGGTTAAAGTAGCGGCAGGATTGTGGCTGGGAGCCTCCGAATAGAGCGATGCGGTAATCGTGTTTCTTGCGGCGCGGTCGACTGCTCTCACCGAGCTCCTCGCGGTCCTCTGGAGACAGAAGATGATAACGCATCCCGCCTGAGAACAAACACACGGAGCTCACCAGAGGACTTCTAATGTAGCCCTCCATTTACTAGAAGAATCTTGACTGTGTTACAGTAATAATCGATAAATAAACGAAATATCTATACAAATACAGTCAAACCAAAAGTTATTCAGACACCAGATATCATTTATTACTAGTGAATGCAGGACACTATAGTTCATTTATGTAAGTGAGGATAGCAGAATACAGTAAACTGTGACATATCACCCAAAAATTCTTCATACAGTGGTCTAACAGTAAAACTGATAAAAAAAATGTGGGACTAAAAATTAGATTTGAACTTTGACCTGACCGTGTTTTGTTACATCCCTTTCTATCAAAGTTATGACATTATTAATATTAATTTGTTCTGACACAGTTTAACTCTGAGTCCTTGTCATATTTTATTACCATTTTCTAAACTATAGCGAATAAACTGTGATAATGTGAGAAATGTTAAAGGTGTCTGAATACTGAATATAATAATAAAACAAATTGCAAGACAAATTATTAACACATATAAATACATTTTATTACATATATGTTAATTGTATTACATATAAATATATACATGTATCTGTCTATTTTAGTGTATTGTTAGACATTGTTTTTAGTCATTTTAATGTAAAGATATCAGACTATATAATGCATATGTCAGATATAACATTTGATTATGAATATTTCAGATTATGTGATGCATATATGTCTGAATAAACTGTGATAATGTGAGAAATGTTGAAGGTGTCTGAATACATTTTGATTTGACTCATAAATATATGAAATGTATAAATAAAATATATAAATACAAATATATGAAATGCATTATGATCTTTGAATATATTACTATCAATTCTGTAATTACAGCTTTTTAAAATTATTTTAGATACATTTAAAATAATAAAATATCAAATAAATAAGGAAATTGTATTGTAAAACACTATTATTATTATTTGTTAAATAAAAGACTGGCTGTCTATCACACGTAATGTTAGTGGCCCGGTGTCTCTGGAGTAACTCACAGATGACCATTTTAAGGCACTCGGGGTTGTCCTGGATCAGCGGTTCGGCTTGAACGGTCTTGCTGAGGAAGTTTTTGGATACGAGAGGGAATCGAACCTTCCCCAGAATGTCTACGATGTACCGCTGTCGATTCAAGACGTCGTACTTCAGCCACCGCACCGCTGCGTCGTAGATCTGCACAATCACACGTTAATCATCTTATCAAACACAGCTGAGTTTCCAGCCGTCATGGCGGCACGTGGGCGGTCACCTGGTCTTCGGCTCGGACGGTCAGCGTGTCCTGCTGGAGCAGGTACGTCACCTGTTTCACGTCCAGCTGGAGAAACTCGTCCATCTTGTAGACGTCTGTGAAGTGCTGGTGGATGAAATCATCAGCCGCGACCTTCAGCTCAGGACAGTTCAGACACTCGGCCAATGAGCTGATGCCTTACACAAAACAGCCAATCACAACAGTCCTCTACAGAGTCACAGAACAGCCAATCACAACACTCCTCTACAGATTCACAGCTGCTGTATAATATCAGACACTCGGCCAATGAGCTGATGCCTTACACAAAACAGCCAATCACAACACTCCTCTACAGATTCACAGAACAGCCAATCACAACACTCCTCTACAGATTCACAGCTGCTGTATAATATCAGACACTCGGCCAATGAGCTGATGCCTTACACAAAGCAGCCAATCACAACACTCCTCTACAGATTCACAGCTGCTGTATAATATCAGACACTCGGCCAATGAGCTGATGCCTTACACAAAACAGCCAATCACAACACTCCTCTACAGATTCACAGCTGCTGTATAATAATGCACTCTACAGCACTGAGCACATCGGTTTATAGCACTGGAAGCATATTTAACTCTGATTATAACGTTATTCCACACGAAGCTTGTCAAATTTGAGATTGGAGATGTAATGTGAACACTCATTTTTTAAATCACATGTAAATATTTTTTATTATATCAGATTTATAATAAATCTTATAATTAAATATGTTATATGAAAGTTTTGTAAATATATAAATATTCAATAAATATTAGTTATTAAATAAATAAATATGATAAATATTCAATAATAAATAAAACATAAATATTGTATTATTTAAAACATGTAAAATGTTGTTTATAATTCCTCTACAAATAAATATAGTAATCATATAATATCAGATAGCAATATCAGCAATAATAACCCACAGAAATATATAATTATCTTGCGATTAATATAAATGAAATACAAAGTAGACATGAAATAAAAAATCAAATATGAAAATAAATAAAAATTGCAAGACAAATTAATAAAGATAATTAATTAATATAAACATTCAAAATATTTTATTACATATATGTAAATTGTTTAACATATAAATATATACATTTTAGTTTATTGTTAGATATTGCTTTTAGTCATTTTAATGTAAAGATATCAGATTATATAATGCATATGTCAGATATAACATATTTTATTATTTATATTTCAGCTATTATATTATATTATGTTAGATATCTTATATTATATGATTAATATATCAGTTGTTAGATACAATATCAGATTTATAACATCAACAATAGTAACCCACAGAAATAAAACGATCTAGTGATTAATAGAAGTAAAACACAAACAATCAGAAATAGAAATTTAACAGATATGAAAATTAAAAAAATATCAGGGCAAATTAATAAAAAATAATTAAGACATATTTAATTATTTAAAAAAATATATATATTATTGTTTTTCAATTAAATTTTGTAAACATTAATTTACCCATAATTTATTTCAGTTTATTGTAAGACATTATTGATGCAAATCATGTTCAATATTCCAGATTTTATTACGAATGTGTCAGATCTCATGTTATATTATGTTAGATATCTTATATTATATGATTAATATATCAGTTGTTAGATACAATATCAGATTTATAATATCAACAATAGTAACCCACAGAAATAAAACGATCTAGTGGTTAATAGAAGTAAAACACGGACAATCAGAAATAGAAATTTAACAGATATGAAAATTAAAAAAATATCAGGGCAAATTAATAAAAAAATATTAAGACATTGAATTATTTAAAAATAGGTATTTTTATATTGTTTTTCAGTTTTATTAAATTTACATGTGTCAGATCTCATGTTATATTATGTTAGATATCTTATATTATATGATTAATATATCAGTTGTTAGATACAATATCAGATTAATAATATCAACAATAGTAACCCACAGAAATAAAACGATCTAGTGGTTAATAGAAGTAAAACACAAATCAATCAGACCAGATTGCATTAATATCGATGATTATGCAAATGCATGTCAGATTGCACAGACATTGAATTATTTAAAAATAGGTATTTTTATATTGTTTTTCAATTAAATATTGTAAACATAAATTTACCCGTCATCTAATTTCAGTTTATTGTAAGACATTATTGACGCAAATCATGTTCAATATTCCAGATTTGATTATGCATATCTCTGATTATGTGATGCATGTCAGATTGCATATGATACGATGATTATATCAGATATGATGATTGTAAACACAAGATAAACAGGAGAAATGAACACTTGCAGCCGCTGGTGCTCACCCAGACAGTTGGTGGGGTCCACCTGCTCCTTCAGGAAATCCACACACATCCTCTTGACCGGTTCAATCTGGTACTGGTTAGCGGCGTTCAGCAGAGACTGGACATTATTACTGTTCACTGAGATTCTGAAACAGAATCCAAACACGCATGAGCTCCAAACGCATGTCAAACACGTGTCATGCATCTGTGGAGAGACGTCATGTCTAACCGAGCCGTGTAGACAAACTCCACCAGCAGCTCGATGATCTCCGGTTCTGCTCCGCCAAGCTCCACCTCGTGATTGGTGGCCTCCATCATACTCGCTGCACATGCAAACGCAGCAGGATGTGTGTTAGATGTGTCTGTGTGTGACTGGAAAGCGGTGTTAGATGTGTTGCTCACATGTGAACATGAGGTTGAAGAAGTGGCTCGCGGCGGCCAGCACCACTCTGTGTGCGAGGATGTGTTTGCCCTGCACCACCAGAATCACGTCACACAGGATTCCCTGCAAACACACACGTCAGACAGGATTCCCTGCAAACACACACGTCAGACAGGATTCCCTGCAAACACACACGTCAGACAGGGCCGTGCATTACAGACTGGGAACGTACAGCCGTGCTTAGAACATCAAGCTGACACGGATAATGCTTTATTCATCGTTTCTTAATAATAAAACAACCGTCACAGCTTTTCCTCTTCTCACCGCAGTCATTCTCTACGGTTGATTCTGTGTCTTCATCATTATTAAAATATTGCAACGAAAAATAAAAAAAGTTTTTTTTTTTTTTATATTTTATTATTATATTTCATTATTTAAAAACATGTTTCTTATTATTTATTAATTCCAAAATATTGTATTTACAAAAATTTAACTTTTACAATTAAATATCAACAGACATATTAATTTATTTTACAATTTATAATATATATATATATATATATATTAGTGGTGGGCCGTTATCGGCGTTAACGTGCTGCGTTAACGTGAGACTCTTATCGGCGATAAAAAAAATATCGCCGTTAATCTATTCTCAAAGTTGGGTTGGGAGCTGGGTCTATACTACGCAAGCTATGATGACTTTCACCCTGATATTTTAGCGCGGATGTATACCTAGCCGAATTGCACTGTAGGGGGCGAGAACGAGTCTTCGAACTAGAGGCTCGCAGTCCGTGATGGACAGATTGTTAACGGCTGGTCTATGTGGTAATACAATCGGGCAGGACATCCAAACGCTCACCTATCATTCATCAACCTCAAATATGGCTTTTCATCTGAAAGATGTATGTAGTAGCAACTTTACATGGCCGCTCAATATGATGTTAACCTAGAGAAATGTGCGCTATTGAAGTGTTTGTGTGGAAGCGCGTTTGCTGCAGGACAGGCTCCGGTGCGCTCACTTGCTCTTAAAATCTCCGTCATTCTTGGTCATACAGATAAAAGTAGCCTAATACATCTTTCGAATCTGTAAAGACTCTACGTTTATTTGTGTGCACTCAGAATAACAACGAAACGTTGCGCTTTTAAGCAAACAGGATGCGCTTTAGGTCTCATGTGAACTTGAGAATTCACTCCCGTGTCACCCTCTGCTTCGAACCTGTGTGTATGCCTAACGTTACTGTGAAATTACCACATCAAACGTGACGTTTATTTTTAAGAAGCTTCCCAATGGAAACTGTAAACAGTTCATCACGACCTCTTATGTAGGCCTACAGTTCAAAATTCATGTTTAACTGAATAAACAGTTAGTAAACACAAGTACATCTTATCGAACATAGTTTATTTTCATCACCAATTATCATAGTAGAACAGCTTTCTCAAGCAGTTTGTGATGCATTTTGGAAACAGGAGATGCGCCCCTGGTCTAATGCGCCACCTGGCTTGAGAAACCCGTTCTCAAAGACTTACTTTTAGCCATTATTTGGGTAGCACACATATTCTGAATGCCTTCGGCAGAATTCAAATGAGCCATTTTAATCTAGATTAATCTAGATTAATTCCAAAATTAATCTAGATTAATCTAGATTAAAAAAATTAATCTATGCCCACCCCTAATATATATATATACACATTTTTAAAACAGTTTTAACTTAATTATTATAACTTAAAATGATATATGTATTAATTACACACACACACATACATATATTATATATATATATATATATGTATATGAAATAAATATTTTAAGTTATAATAATTACGTTAATTATAAGCTAAATTATAAATTAAAATTACAAGTTAAAACTGAGTTACTTATATAATATAATAATTAAATATTATATATATCAGGTGTCAGATATAATATCAGATGTATAATATCAGGAATAATAACCACAGAAAGATATCTTGTGATTAACAGAAATAAAAAAGAGCAATTAAAATTAAAGAGACATGAGAAAAGCATAAAATAATAAATATACTAACATTATTTTTTATTATATTACAGTATTCATTTTTTTATTATCATTGTATTATTTAACAATTGTGTAAATTATTATAAAATTAAAACTAGTTCCACAATAAAAAAATAAATGTACCTATTATCTATTTTCAGTTTAAGGTAATAAATTACTTCTAGCAAACGTTATGTTAATTATGTAAATATATCGCAGTTGGATATCCCATATATTATTATGGATATGTCAGATATCAGACTACATGATGCATAAGATGTTAGATATCTCATATTACATAATGAATGTATCAGATTATGTCGTGCACATGTCAGGAATCTCATTCTATATGATGTTTATGACAGATATCTGATGATATTGACCTGTTTTCGTAAGTTATTCATCACTCCCATGATGTTGGACAGTAATCGGAACTCCTCTTTGGACGCAATCTTCTTCTCGCTTTTCTTTTTGGGTCCTGATATCTTCTCGCTTGATGTGGAGGCCATGCTCATCATGCTTTCTGAAGAGAATGACGTGAAGGTTTAATTAAAAGCACACACTGAGGTTTGCTGCTCGGCTCTGTGTGTAAATATAAGACCGGAAGGAAGCGGCAGGATTTCGGGATCACCGCCTGCTGAAGAAATGCAATAAAAGTCCATTCGATATTTTTATTTAAGATTTTTTATATTATTTAAGATGTTTTACCTTAAGGTATTTGTAGATAGCTACTCTTTAAGTATATGAGTTTTGGCAGAAGTGTGTTTGCTCCTCGCGTTTTGTATGATCGGTGACAGAAATGATGTGAAGTACGTGACAATATAATAATAACGTCTGTCAAAATAAAAGTCCTAAACAAAGAATATATTAACTGCTCTTTCAGTGCTCTATTTTTATTTTGTTTTTAAAAGTTCAGTTACACTAATGCGATCTTTTGAAATTAGGAAAATGTTGTTATATTTTGAATTCAGAATTTATTTGTTTTAATTTGAAAAATATCTGATATAATTAAACCCCATAAAATGTATTATTATTATTTAATCTGATTTATTTTACTTAATTTATGTTAATTTTTTGGGGCTAAACTTATTTTTTGACACAAGTTTAGCAAGATTTATTATGTTTTATTATTATTTGTTGCTTGTTTTTTTATTGTGTCTATAAAAGCTCCAGTGCACTATATTATTTTGTATTTTCATTAACATAATTAGTTGAGCACATTTGTAAAGCAATAGCAAAGTCATCCCGTTGCACTACAAATATATTGTCTGTATTATAGTGCCATGTAACGTACACTAGATGTCAGTGTTAAAACAAGTTATTATGTTAAAATGTGTGCCTTAGTCAGTATTAGACACATTAACCGGATGTAGACCTTAGTAACGGAAATGTATGGCTCTTGTTTGGCTAACATTGTTGTTTTGGTTGTTTTTTACATTCATACCTTGTCAAAAATGTTTGTTTTAGATGTCATAAGACAAAAGGGATATTTTATAACATGAACAAGCGTTAAGCAAAAACATTCTTTAGTGAAATGTTCATGATGCATGTTTGCAGTCGTTTTCTTCTGCATGAGTGTGCAGTTATTTGAGATGAACGTGTCAAGGCCAATTACATAAATCCCATATTTCTTAGCGCCTGCAGTGGAGATGGATACAGCGTTTGCATTCATCTTTTGACTCGACATGGAGAGTTTTACATAAGAGAGGACACGCCAGGCTCTTGTCTGTGTTTAATGAGGCAGAGGAGCCTGTCCTCTCTGAACCAAACGCTCCGGCCCCGCTTCATTTCTCAAAGCTTTAATTTGAACAGTCTGCTGTCAGAAGTCTGAGAGGCGATTAGATCTGTCTCCTCATCCACCTGGACAACGGAGGAGGGCTGAGCATGCTGGGTCATCGGAAAGCTGACAAAGGTTGAATTTAGCAGGTTTTGTTATGAAAAAAAAGACCATTCAAATAGCACTAGACAATGTTCAATTAAACCCTAAATGAAACAAAATCATGGTTTGGGTAGATAGATACATTTGATTATACAGCTTCAACCTTTTTATCAGATGCACTTTGACACTGAAGTCACAATTAATATGTATGAATACCATTGTGCTGCACAAAATATAAATAAATATTAAAATCGAAACATTATTGTATAAAATAGTAGATGAAGTATTAAAGTAATACTTTAGTCTGTGTATTAGCAAGAAATTTAATTTTCATATTTTTTTTACTAATTCCCATCATGTCTTTTTGAATTTTATGATTTTCATGGGGGGGGGGGGGGGGGGGGGGGGGGGTCATTAAAACATCAACTTCAAACAGGTAATTTTTAGAACACTGTAAATTAATTTTTTTAATAAATGATTAAATATACATATTATGAAATAATTATAAAATTGGTTATTTAATAAATAAAAAAAATTGAAATATGTATATGAAAAAAAATAATTAAGTAGACTATTTTTAGAACACTAAAAAAATGAAGATTATTTATATTATTAAACTGTTAAAAGAGGTGAAATATTGTAAATACAAAATATATAGAGAGATGGGGGAGGGAGGAAGAGAGAGAGAGAGAGAGAGAGAGAGAGAGAGAGAGAGAGAGAGAGAGAGAGAGAGAGAGAGAGAGAGAGAGAGAGAGAGAGAGAGAGAGACAGAGAGAGAGAGAGAGAGAGAGAGAGAGAGAGAGAGGAGAGAGAGAGAGAGAGAGAGAGAGAGAGAGAGAGAGAGAGAGGGGGAGAGAGGGGAGAGAGGGGGAGAGGGGGAGAGAGAGAGAGAGAGAGGAGAGAGAGGGGGAGAGGGGGGGGGGGAGAGAGAGAGAGAGAGAGAGAGAGAGAGAGAGAGAGAGAGAGAGAGAGAGAGAGAGAGAGAGACAGAGAGAGAGAGAGAGAGAGAGAGAGAGAGAGAGAGACAGAGAGAGAGAGAGAGAGGGAGAGAGGGGGGAGGAGAGGGGGAGAGGGGAGAGAGAGGGGGAGAGGGGGAGAGAGAGAGAGGGAGAGGGAGAGAGAGAGAGAGAGAGAGAGAGAGGGGAGAGAGGAGAGAGAGAGAGAGAGAGAGAGAGAGAGAGAGAGAGAGAGAGAGAGAGAGACAGAGAGAGAGAGAGAGAGAGAGAGAGAGGGAGAGAGGGGGGAGAGAGAGAGAGAGAGAGAGCAGAGGGAGGAGAGGGGGAGAGAGAGGAGAGGGAGAGGGGGAGAGAGAGGGGGAGAGGGGGAGGGGAGAGAGAGAGAGTGGGAGGAGAGGAGAGAGAGGAGGAGAGGGGAGAGGGAGAGAGAGGGGGAGAGGGGGAGAGAGAGAGAGAGGGAGAGAGGGAGGGTGAGAGAGAGAGAGAGAGAGCAGGGAGAGAGAGAGAGAGGGGGAGAGGGGAGAGAGAGAGAGAGGAACTCTGCAAAAATAACCATAACC
>JAPDDM010000343.1:267500-293858 GCA_027474115.1 Schizopygopsis malacanthus
GTTCAGTTCTCTTCTGGATTTCTTTTGCATTATTATTTACATACTGTTGACAAAACGACTGAATCTGAATTTTCCCAATGTCCCACCATTGACTTAGGGATTTAAACTCGGTCTCTCTCTCTCTCCAAGCTCTCCAAAAGAAAGGAAATAAATGTACAAAAGTACGATCTTGCAGCAAGCTGTTATTAAAATGCCAATAAGATCTATAACTAGTGTTTGATATTGTAACCATAACAGAAACATAATAATGATCAGAAATTGGTGTAGGATTAATTTTGCTATCAAAAAATCTTCCTCTTCTACCCTTCTGAACATATATTCTGTCTAATCTGGCCGCCGATATTATATTACAATTCATTTTCAGCCATGTATATTGCCTGATTTTAGGAAAGGATTCTCTCCACACATCTACGAGTGAATGGAAATGTACTACTTTCTTAAGAGCTTCTGCTGAATTAAGATGAGGTTCATGATGATTCCGATCAACTGTATGATCAAGAGTACAATTAAAATCTCCAGCCACAATGATCACATTTTCACGAGGAATATTATTCATAGCTTCCTGTAACTTTTTAAAAAATAAAACTCGTTCACATCCAATATTGGGAGCATAGATATTAATAAAGGAAAAAGACACATTTTGTAAAATAGTATCTACTCGCTGCATTCTTCCAGGGATAATTTCGATCATATTGGAAACTCCCCCCCCCTGGGTACTTTCCGATATTAGAATAGCTACTCCAGCACTTACATTAGAAGCATGGCTAAGAAATCTCTGCCCTTTCCATTCCTTTAGCCATTCTGCCTGGTTATATATATCTGTGTGCGTTTCTTGTAAGAAAATCACACTAGCCTTTTTAAAAGCTAAAAATTTTATTAGACCACTTTCCTTTTCTTTATTGCGACATCCATTTACATTTAATGATCCAATTTGTAGAGATGTCATAAAAGATTACTTTAATGCGGTAATCGAAGCAAAACTGTCCTTCTACCGAATAAATAATAATTTACACTTTTCCTTAATGAATCATCTTCTTTACTTTGGTGATAATTTTTTTTGAGACGGTATCGTTTTTGCCTGCTAAACTCCTCAACTGTGGTATTTATCATTACATCTCTACAGGAAGCTAAAAACTTCCTCAAATCTGGAAAAGCCTGTTCAATTTGTGGGTTCCGCACACTTTTTGTTTCATCAAGAAAGGTGCTAATCTGTTTACAGAATAGAATTTCACTTCACATCCACTCAATTCTGATGGCCCTAGAGGATCGTTGTCTCCAGTTTCTAAGAAACTCTCTATACTTTCACATTCATTGTCTGAATCACAATCAGACATCGCAATGCCAGAGCTAACTGTGAACTGGCTACAATTTTCATTCACTTCATCATCTGATTTGTTCTCATTTTTGTCTACACATTCCATTGATGGAAGTTCCTCCTCTCTGCTTTTAGGTTGGGAGTGTGTTTCTTGCACTTCTGATCTTACATTTTGTATCTCTGCAGCATTAGCACTCGTACTAGCGCCATCTGCTGGCTGATCAACATCAACATTTGGGTTTTTTGTTTCACTTCTGCTCTCATTTTCCCCAATACTATTTTCAGTCTCTTCAGCAGGTACTTCACGAACAACAGTGGTGTTCTCTTGAACAGTGTCTTTTTGAATAGTTTGCGAGCCCGTCAAATCCGTAATAGGCCTATCATTTTGTTTAGTAGGACATGTCTGTCTAACGTGTCCATGTTCACCGCAAGAAAAGCACCGCATTTGACCTGAACTGACAAAGATCGTATAATCTTTACCCCCCACTGACACTTTTAGCACCAGATTCAGCGGGTCGTGTTGTGAATTCGGTATCATGTAAGTAAAACGTCGGAAAGACATGACGTGTTTCATGTTCGGGTTTTTAAGTCCTAGTGGAATCATCTTAATCGGAGCAGTCAATTTTCCATATCGTTCAAGAATTTCTTTCAAGGTTTCTTCTTTTATAAACGGGGGTACGTTTGAAAGTACAACTTTCTTAGAAGGATTCGACAAGGGCAGAACTGGTAAAAATATGTTGTTTACAACTAGACCTTTCTCGAGCAGTTCATCAACCATTGAAACCTCTTTGAGAAATATAACAAGCGCTTTGTTCATTCTTGAGGCTGATTTAATGTTTAAACCACCACCAACTTGTTCACTGATCGCAACCAATACATCCTCAATTGACACCGACTCCTCCGGCATGCATTTACAACCGTGTCCTAGAGTCAAACGCGAAAAATCGCCGCCTAACTCCATACTAGCGCCGATTCCGCGCTGACCGTAGTCAGCGCTCAAAAAGTTACAATTATTACTGTTTCTGTTATTCAAAAAAAGGAGAACCTTTTAAAAGGAAGAAACTCAAAAATGTGCTCCAAACCAACACTCTCGCTACTACTACCCACAATCCTCAGAGACAGAGACAGAGGAGAGAGAGAGAGAGATAGATAGATAGATAGATAGATAGATAGATAGATAGATAGATAGATAGATAGACAGAGAGAGAGAGAGAGACAGACAGACAGACAGACAGACAGACAGATAGATAGATAGATAGATAGATAGATAGACAATGCGATGAATCTGTGAAAATGAACACGCCTGAGGCACTTCTTCAGTTCATCTCCCATGAAAGAAACTCATTTACAGCAGTTGTTTCTGAGCACTCGTTCAGTCATGGCGTTCTGTCCTCCTATAACATAATTAAGCAAATAAGAGAACACAGGGCCAAATCCACCCTCAATGATGCGTGCAGGCCTCCGCCAGCAGAAATTAATTACCAAAAACTTCAATTTTGGAAAGAAAAGAGGCGGCGTTATTGTACCGGTGAGCGGCGGTCTGGGAGTCGCTGTGAGCTGGATGTTATTTGTGTGTTTTCCACACATCACCTCTCCGGCGTGCCACAGCCGTCACACGCTCGCTGCCAGATCGCACGGCTGGGAAACTGTGAAAGCCTTCCTCTAATAATCTGCCTGAATCCCACATGAAAGCAAACAGAAGGATTACTCCACCAACTACAACCACTCCATTTACATGAGTAGTAATGAGCCCAGGCTCATTATGATGGGAGAAGAGAAAAACACAAGATAATAGAATATTAAAGCGGCATTTTATCCACAGGCAAAATGATGCAACTGCGTGTTGGTCAAGCCACTGTCACAACAGGTTTCACATTTGGGAGGCGTCCAGTGAGACCGCACTGGACTTTTAACGGTTAATATGACACCTTCCGGAAGGGACAGCACTGGCCCTCTGAGGAAAACAGAGTTTACCATCAATTAAAGTCAACAGGAAACCACAATTTTACAGTCTGAACAAGTTGACGCTAGTTGAGGAAAGTCACAATTTCCTTTGTCTCCATTTACAAAGTCGGTAGTGTATGATGCTAAATCTGTTCAGATTATAAAAGTCATGTAGAGTATCCCAGCCTTTAGCAGCTACCTAAAACACTGGGGTTCAGGCTGCAATTGTAAACTCTTGTCAATAGTTAACACACTAATTTAATTCCAATTTACACTTAAGCGATAAAGGTTGCCATAATAACATCAAATAATGCTAGAATTGAAACACAAATGTGCTCAGTCTCCACACCCTGCTGAAAATCCAGTCCTGAACTACATGTTTTTTTCTTGCTGAATATGCTGTAAATGAGTAAATGAGTTGTGAAAGCCACTTCATGAGTGTTTGTTTTGAATGCGACTCCATTCACAATCGCATTTCTATCTCAAAGCTTCAGTGATTCACATGAAACACAATGGCAGTGAGTCAGATCGAAGCACAAGAACTATGACTGATGACAAACTCATACAAAGACTCAGACTTCTCTATTTTCTCATTTTCTTCTGTTATGTAACGTGACATTTTATGTCTTGTCTGTATTTTTCCTCACAGTATCATCAGCTTCTTGACTTTGCCATTTCGCTCTATAGTCTTTGATGTCGTGATGTTATGGTGTCATCGCCAGTTTAGTTGGATTAGATATTTTTGGTTAGGCTTTAAATTGAAAAACCCATCATTAAACCCAATAGGAAAATCTCGAAGGAACTCGCGGCGAATTACTCTTCCGAGTTCTGACATCATAGTTCCCCCTCTCTATAACCCAGAACATGTTAGCAATGACCTTGCCGCCACCCAGAACACCTTAACAACCACCTAACAAGCACTCAATACACCTTAGCAACCACCCAGAACATCTCATAAAATCGAACAACCACCCAAACACATAGCTACCACCAAACCACCTTAGCAACACCTAAGAAGCTACTTAACAACTACCTCAGCAACCACCTAACAACCACTAAAAATACCTTAACAACCACCAAAAACAACTGCAATGTCAGGCAAAAACGGTATTTTTATTTTAATGCTATATTTTTTGTTTCCACACAAACACCTTATCAACCTCAAAACAATCACCTTAGTAACCACCCAGCATAGCAATTACCTAACAACCACCCAAACACCTTAGTAACTACCTATCAGCAACTGGTGTAGTAACACCTCAGCAACTACTTAAACACTTAAAATACCTCAACAACCACCTAACAACCACCAAGAACCCCTTAGTATCCACCTAGCAAACCAACTAGAACATTTTTCAACACACCAAAACACCTTAGCAAGCACATTAAATGTCTCAGGTTTTGCCCAGGTAAGCATAACTCAAATAAAACGTTATTTTAAGTTTGTGTTATATACATTTATTTCATGTCTGGTCATTATTTTATATCATAACCAGTGGCGGCTGGTCAATAGGGGGCGCTGTGGGGCGCCGCCCCCCCTTCAAGTTAGCCCCCTTTAACATGTTAACAATAAGTTAAAAATATATCGCAAATATTAACTAAAAACAATCATTTCGTCATATTCTACTGTTAGTTATATTATAATTTATTGAAAATCAAAACATCTAAACTATATTTCTTTCATATTTGTGTGCGGGGCGCCGGACTAATGAGTGTGTATGTAGGTACACAAACTTTTCAAAAGCATGTGATTTGAGGCTAAGCTCTAATTGGCTTGTTTCAAATTGTCCTTGGGGCGCAGGCTCCTCCCACTTTTGTTGTTAGAGCGAATCAATATTGTTTTTATATGTTTGGCCTCATGTGATTGGACCGTTCTCAGCGACTCTCATTCCACTCAGCAGCAGCTCGTTAGTTGACAGACAGGTACTAATTAATGTGGAAGCAAGCGCAATATCTCCAGATGAAAGAAAATTCGGTTTTATCTTTACAAAAATACCCGTTCACAAGGCGTTCGGATGAAGAAAAAAAAGGATCAAGGAGCTTGGAACAGATCGCCCGTACTTTCAGTTTGTTTGCGCCCCCCAAATTGTTTTGCACCAGCCGCCACTGATCATAACATTAACTCTACAGTCTCAGACAGCATGCTGATGCATGTCATGCTGTTTGAGTCAGTTAGTCTAGCTGTAGTTATAAAGTTTTCTTCTCTTGTTCTTGTCAAACTCCAGGTGTCTCACATTTTGCACATGCAAGCCATGCAGAACGTGTGGAGAGACCGAGTTTTCACTCTTCACTCACACCTCGAGTTCTCAGAGCGAGAGACGCAGAGAAACAGGAGGAAATGAGGAGAGGACGGCAGAAAGCAGCACAAGCTGCCAAGCGGCCTGTTTGCTTGCTATAAACAGACACATTCAGGCGTGCTGCTGGGTCTGAGTAAACATGAGCGCACCAAAGGCTTTTCCATCACAAAAAACACTCGTGATGAGCGCTGAGAGGAATCACACACTGAAGAGATGAGAGGTCAGACGCTTTTCATCTGATTAACAACAACTGAGAAACTCAATCAAATAAAAGCACAGACAGACAGTGCTGGGTATTACTTACAGACTAGACTGTACGCTGTTACTGATTACATGATGAGCGCTGCAGTCAGTATGTAATCAGGAGGAATCATTTTGGGCCACAGCCATATCACCCTGCTGCCAAAGACCGGTTGCCCACTGAAGCTAAGCAGGGTTGAGCTGGTCAGTACCTGGATGGGAGACCTCCTGGAAAAACTAGGTTGCTGCTGGAAGAGGTGTTAGTGAGACCAGCAGGGGGTGCTCACCCTGTGGTCTGTGTGGGTCCTAACGCCCCAGTATAGTGACGGGGACACTATACTGTCAAAAGCTCCGTCCTTCAGATGAGACGTTAAACCGAGGTCCTGACTCTCTGTGGTCATTAAAAATCCCATGGCACTTCTCGTAAAGAGTAGGGTGTAACCCCGGTGTCCTGGCCAAATCCCCCCACACTGGCCCTTGTCAGTCATGGCCTCCTAATAATCCCCATACACTTGATTGTCTCTATGACCCTCTCTCCTCTCCACCTGTAGCTGGTGTGTGGTGAGCGCATACACTTGATTGTCTCTATGACTCTCTCTCCACCTGTAGCTGGTGTGTGGTGAGAGCATACACTTGATTGGCTCTATGACTCTCTCTCCTCTCCACCTGTAGCTGGTGTGTGTGAGCGCATACACTTGATTGTCTCTATGACTCTCTCTCCACCTGTAGCTGGTGTGTGGTGAGCGCATACACTTGATTGGCTCTATGACTCTCTCTCCTCTCCACCTGTAGCTGGTGTGTGGTGAGCGCATACACTTGATTGGCTCTATGACTCTCTCTCCTCTCCACCTGTAGCTGGTGTGTGGTGAGAGCATACACTTGATTGGCTCTATGACTCTCTCTCCTCTCCACCTGTAGCTGGTGTGTGGTGAGCGCACTGGCGCCGTTGTCCTGTGGCAGCCGTCGCATCATCCCGCCTCCCCCACATGATTGTAAAGCGCTTTGAGTGTACAACAATACACAATAAAGCGCTATATAAATGCATCATTCATTCATTAATTTAGGTGATAATTTGGTCATATTTAGGTAATATTCTATAAAGTAATATTCTCTTTTGGATTAATTTTATATTACTTTTAAAATCATTTCTTTATATATTTTAATGGAATTCCCTTTTTATTTAAGAAAGAGAAATACAATATATATGACCATTAACTCACATTGGAGAACATGCAAATGGATTGTTACATTTTGTTAAAGTTTTCTTTAAATCTCAGGTTTTGAAATATTATTATAAATTGGTGGTTAAGGTGCGCAATAATTCATCTCAGTAATTGTATAATTGACTAAGTGCCTTTGTCCCAAATTCAGAAGCATGGATTGCATGTTAATTTACATGGCATTTACTAAATAAAATATTAGATAAAAACTAATTAAAGAAGTACTAAGTAAAGAAGTTTGAAATACTAATATTTCTTAAACTATAACTGAAACAAAATAAATGAAATAGAAATATATAAAAAAAAATGTATAAATTAATAAATATGACAAAAACAACAAAATTATTAAACCTAAACTAAACTAAAATAAAAAATACAAAAATAAAACCTAATTCAAAAGATTAATAAACATTCTTATAATACATAATGTGCTCTCTGTATAAGCCACTATTTTTGTGCTCTACATCCTGTATTCTTAAAAAATGCAGAGATGCAGTACTTTAATACCTTTATGACGGCTGTGTTTCATATGCTGCATGTTTCATTTCTCCAGCTATTTGATGAGGAAATACAGAGGTTATTGAGTCATATTGTGCATTTGGGGGAAAGCTCTTTAGCTCTAAACAGACAAAGCCTCTAGATTTAGCTCTTAGCACTTAAAATAGGTTATTGTGTGTGTGTGTGTGTTGTGTGTGTGTGTGTGTGTGTGTGTGTGTGTGTGTTTCTGTGTCTGTGTGTGTGTTTCTGTGTCTGTGTGTGTGTTTCTTGTGTCTGTGTGTGTTTCTGTGTCTTCTGTGTCTGTGTGTGTGGTCTGAACGTGGAGTTACACACTTCAGCGGCTCCATCAAATTGCTTCAAACGTTCCCTCAGTTTTCACAGCCTGTCAAGCTCATCACGATCACTAATCGCAGAGATCTCTTCAAAATTTCAGACAGCATATTTTAGCATGTCGAGAGTTTGAAGTCCTGTGAGATTTGCAGATTCGTGCCGTGTTAAAACACGCGTGTGTGTTGCCATGGACGACTCACACAACCTCTGTGTGGCATATTTAGCTGTTCCAGTGTTAAAAATACATTACAATAACACACTCGCAAACAGTCAAGTACAGGAGATGCACTCTCACAGCGTTCACAATTCACATACAACAAATAATATCTTACAAAACAATCTCAAGCATTACCACTTAAAATGTGCTGAGCCTGGAATTGGAAAACAAAAGCAAAATAATTTGCCATAAAATATATAGAGAAAAACATAAAATTACCAATAGTTTTTTTTTTTCGTGAATTTGACACAGTACATAGTTTTTTTTTTTTTATGCACTGATATTTTTTTGCCTATCCTAAAAAAAAAATTCTGACTAGCCGAGAGAAAACATGCAAAATGCACTATAAATGTTTATTTTTATTGCACCTCATTTGCATAGATTTCAGTTACAATACATAACTTTAATTTTTAAATCTCCACTTCAGCATGACTTATACACCAAACTTTAAAGTAGGGGTGTAAACGAATAGTCGAACATTCGAATATTCGGTCTGTAATTATTATTTGAACAATAAAAACACTATTCGAATTTTACTATGAGTTAATTTTCTGGTGTAAACGCAGGGAGTCCATGATAAATCCTAAGCAGTTATAACTACAATACAACAAATTAAGCTCAGATGAGCTTTATTTGTCACATACACAAGTATACAGAGTATAATGAGCAGTGAAATGTGTTCTCTGCATTTAACCGAGCAGTCGGCTGCCCACTGCTCCAATTTGGATGGGTTAAATGCACTGCAGGGCATCCAAGATGTAGGTGACTTTGTTTCTTCAGTAGAACACAAATGAAGAGTTTTAACTCAAACCGTAGCAGTCTGTCACTCATATAATGGCAGTCAATGGGACCCATGGCTTTGAGAGAGAAAAAACAAAACACACACAGACAAAACCAAAATAAAACCCTGTGGCTCGTGACGATACATTGAGTTCGTAAAGCAAAAAATTGGTCTGTGCAAGAAACTGAACAGTATTTATATAATTTTTTTTACCTCTGATTCAACGCAATGTCCAACTATCCTGAGCGCTTTCATCGGTGTCGGGGGTAACGCATTACAAGTAACACGAGTCACGTAATAATATTACTTTTTTCAAGTAACTAGTGAAGTAACGCATTACTTTTTAATTTACTAGAAAATAAAAGTTACTTTTTTTCCATTTATTGATGACAGTGCGCCGTGTGAATATGATCTTACTGTAGTAGACTAAATGTGAATGTGTATTAATTCATCCCACTCGCAAAAAACAGATTCAGTATTCATCAAAATGAATCAAAACAGTGAAATGCAAACTCAGAATATGAAGCAAACCTGCAATAATAAAATATGTTAAACAACACAGATATATCTAATCTCATTTTATTAACCGATGTGTTTGCTGCTGACCTTTGATGATCCAGTTCAACAATACTAATAATAAAAATGACTTTAGATAAACTAACAATTGTGCTTCGTTGTTTTTTGTTTTTTATTGCTGAAGAGTGTTGAACTTCTTCTCCTGTGTTCTTCTGTACAGACGTGATTTACTCGTCCTTCAGTCTGAGGTTTATTCATTACACTTTTTGGTGTGAAAGGCTTTATATTTGCTATAAATATAACTCATTGTATTAAAAACAAACAATCCAGCCCTGCTCATATTTAAAGTAACGCGAAAGTAATGTAACATATTACTTTCCATAGAAAGTAACTTAGTAACGTAATTAGTTACTTTTTTAGGGAGTAACGCAATATTGTAACGCATTACTTTTAAAAGTAACTTTCCCCAACACTGGCGTCGTGTGACGCGTAGTAGACGCATGCGCGGAAGCGATCTGTCGCACACATACATCACTCATTGTTTAGATCACTGCATTTAAGTACCAACTATGTTTCTTCTATAATTCTTTAAAATAAATAAAAGTAAAACATTTGTTGTCTCAGTTATGGTCATTGTGTCCGAAATTTTCATCCGAAATGTTGGCACATTTAAAAAAAATACGACCTCACGTTCTGTCAGTCACGATTACACACTGCCTCCGAAATGTTCAACCGTCATTAAAAAATTGGATCGGGTTCGAACGTCAAAATCCAGAATGGTGATTCGTCTCGCAGCACAAAGCACTGTATATAGATCCTTGCACACAGAGTTCACAGAAATTGGTGGTCTTCTTTTTAACATGTGGCTCTAATATCACTGACAAAGCGTCAAACTTTGTGGAGGAACAGCTGTAATATGGGCGCTCTCATGAATGATCTCTGACTCTTGTGAGAGCATTAAATCAGTCTGTTGTAATTGAGTGTTATCGAGGCTGGCACTCGTTGGGCCTCGTTTTAACTGGGCAATTCCGGATGGAGGCGGAAGGTGGATGTAGGTGTGTAAAACTATTCCGGTGTGTGAGTTTAAACATCCTCCCACTGAAAGGTGAGGCGTACAGATCTTGCGTAACACAGCAGGAAGGACAAAACATGCCAGTTTCCCTTTGTGCAACTTTATCCACTGCTAGGAGATGCTGTTAGCTAAAAAACATATATCTTATCACATAAACATATATATGTATATAAGACTACATATATATTTATACACACATATATTCATACACACACACACACACACACACACACACACACACACACACACACACACACACGTGTGTGTGAGTGAGTGAGTGAGTGAGTGAGTGAGTGTGTGTGTGTGTGTGTGTGTGTGTATAAGCCTACATGTTTTTTGAATGTTTAAGTTTTGATCATGAGAAACATCATATAATGACTTTAGTGAACAATAATGCAAATGAGTCTTTGAATCAGAGTTCTGAAATTAAACATGCAAACACTTCAAAAAACAGTGATGAGCGTGAATAATTGAATCAGAGTATGAAAAAAATAAATAAATTCACCACACAGAGACTTAAAGTAAATAGTGTGAATGAATAATACAATAATTGAAGGAATAATTGCATCAGAGTATTGAATCAATGAATCAGTTCACCACACACAGACTTCAGTGAACAATAAAACAAAAAATATTGAATAAATAACTGAATCAGAGTTTTGAATCAATTTATCAATTCACAACACCGTGACCTCAGTGAATAATAGTGCAAATGAGTATTTGAATCAGTGTTGTCAATCAATCAATTCACTACACTAAGACTTCAGTGAACAATGATGTGAAAGAATAATTGAATCAGAGTTTTGAATCAATTAATCAGATGACAACTAGAGATCGACCGATATATCGGTTTACCGACATTTTTCCTGATATTTAAGCATTTTACCATAATCGGATATCCGATATATATATATTTTTTTCAGGATATAACCAGCAGTGAAATGTGTTCTCTACATTTGACCCATCCAAGAGCGCACACACACACACACACACACACACACACACACACACACACACACACACACACAGACACAGACACAGACACAGACACAGACACAGACACACACACACTTACTTCACACTTACTTACTTCACTCTGTTATTTATCTACTTTATAACAGTAAAAAATATCGGCTCTGAATATCGGTTATCGGGTACATAAACATACAAATAATCAGTATCGGTTATAAAAAAATCAATATTGGTCGATCACTAATGACAACACATTGAATTCACTGAACAACGGTGCAAATGCATCTTTGAGACAGAGCCTTGAATCTATGAATCGATTCACAAAACAGACTTCATTCAAAAATAGAGTCTTTGAATCAATGAATAAATTCAGCACACAGAGACTTCCGAGGAAAATTATGTGGCTTAGCCTTTGAATCAGTTTTGCATATATTAATCAATTCATACACACAGCCTTCAGTGAACAATGATGTGAATGAGTCTTTGAAACAGAGTTTTGAATCAATGATTCAATTCATAACACAGAGACTGAAGTGAACAATGATGTGAATACATATTTGTGATGAAAATATTGAACAAATAAGGATACGATTAAATCATCTCCATTTCAAACTCGTATGCTTTTGAGGAAATGTACTGGCCAAATAAAAATCATATTAATTTATATTCACAATGTTGCAAATGAGGCAAAATCATTGGGAATATATTGGGAATATTCAATATATCTTTCATCACTAAATGCTGAAAAGTTCTGGTTGACCATGTTAATTATTTCCTACATTGAGCTCAAATTAAACTGCAGCCTGATGAAAAAATGAGATCAGATATGTTCATTAAAATCAGATTTTATCAGACTTTCTTTGTACATCATGATCTGTGTCTTCAGAGAGGACAAACAAAAGAGAAAGATAATGCTTTCATAAATGCAAAATCACACATTTCTCAAAGACCCTCGTTAATCATCACACTTGTGAGAAATAACAGTCTGTGCAACAGCTGTGTTACATGTGCAAATGATAAAACACAAGCATCTCTGAACAAACACTTCACACTTAACGAGCATCCTGTCAATATTTACCTCAAAAATGCATAAAAATAATCATTTTATGTCACACAGTGAACAAAATCTGGGTTTTGAGTGACATGAAGGTGGAGTTTTTAATTCCAGGTTAATTATTCCTTTATAGACGCTCTGAATTCAATGCAGTGAAATTTGTTATCACGTCCTCCGAGACTTTAATTGGAAAGAGTTCTTCGTTAGTGGAATATTCCGGATGCTCTGCATGAGAATGAGGCGTCTGGTTTACGCAAACGCTTCATTAGCATACACCGACTCTGACAGAAAACACAGGCTTCATTTCACAAATGAAACAATCATTGCCGGAGCGAGACGTTGTGCTTTCTCTGTCATTAGATTAATTGTTTAATAAGAGAGAGTAAATCCTCGCCTCGCCGCGTGATCGATATGAGCTTTTTAAATTGGATGCTATTGTTAATGTGTCACCAGACAGAAAAGCTCCAGCATTAATCCTTCTTTTTTATTCAAACTCCATTCAAGCCGAGAGCCGGAGGGGGTTGTTTGTTAGTGAGTGATCGGAGGCCGAGAACATGCGAGGAAGGCAAATTAAAAGAGGTTTTGCACCTCAAATAAATACAGAATCCGATCTGAGTGTATGAAAGGTCAGGGATGCCACATTTCTAGCTTGTTAATACATTTCACAAACAATACAAAGAAATGGCAAACAACATTATGTAGAAAGTAGAAGGTCTTAAATTGTATATTCTTGTAAAACATACTCCAATAACATGTTTTTCACAGTGCATGAAGTCTCCTAATAGCAACCTGTGAGCAATAACATTATCCTGGTCATCATGTAAACGCATCCTTGAATGTGAGATGCATTATGGCCTATCCCAACCACATAGAAACACAATAAACTTGATTTCTCTGGAGTGCATGTATCGCAGATAAACAACGGTTTTATTGCATGTAAATCACACAACAATCTGTGTCCCGATACACATAAAGAAGGAATCAACAAAGCATCGTCTCAGCGATGGCTCAACTGTCTCTAGGCCTGTATTAATATTTATAGATCAGGCAAACGTACTTGCAGAATCTGCAGGGACTCCGTCTTTGGAGCGTTCAAAGACACGTCTGTGCTTCCAGACTCACATCAAAATAATGAAATGTGAACATGTCCGGGCCTGCGTGCAATACAAACGACATGCGACACGCAGCACCGCCAAAGCAGATATTCATCTTCTGCCCCCTCACTCCAAGAGGATATTAAATATCATAATAAATGCCCTGAACATACGGTACATATAAGGATGGGTTATTCGAGGAAGCCATTACAAAAAGGAGGTTTTAAAGGAATAGTTCATCCAGAAACATAAATTAGCTGAAAATGTACTCTCCCTCAGGCTAAGATGTAGATTTTTTTCAAGAGATTTGGAGAAAATGTAGCATTGCATCACTTGCTCAGCAATTGGTGCTCTGCAGTGAATGGGTGCCGTCAGAATGAGAGTCCAATCAGCTGATAAAACCATCACAAGTAATCCACACCACTCCAGTCCATCAGTTAATGTCTTGAGAAGTTAAAAACTGCATGTTTGTAAGAAACAAATCCATTATTAAAACATTTTTAACTTCAAACTTTTGCTTCCGGCTAGAATAAAATAGACTCCTATCCATAATATCCCTTCCTCCAAGTAGTCTCATCTGAATCATGAGAGAAACATGCAAAGATCAAGCACTGTTAAAAAGCCAAAATAGTTCGAAACATATATGTGGGTGGATTTTAATGTGAGAGACAACATAAGATTTAAAAAAAAACTATTTTCTTTACAGGAAGCATCATGATTACGATAATGGACTCATATTTGGGTAGGTTTGGTTTATTAAACATACTCGCCTACATCTTGGATTGCCTGAGGGGGAGTAAATTCTCATCAAATGTAAAAAAATGGTCACCTATTTTGCAATTAATTACAACGAAACAGCAAGTATTTAATTAGACTGAAATAGTATTCTCTTCTAAAACTGTTTGATAATCTTTATTTTATTTATTATATTTCGAAAAAAAATTTTTTTACAGTGCATTTGGCTTGTATTTTCGTTTAGCAAAAGCTCTGATCAAAACAGTGAATTTATCTAAAAGCAAGGACACAGTAAAACACATGAACACTGGAATAATAATTAAGCTCAAAGCTTTGAAACGAGGTTTGAATACTGGAAAAAACTGCCTTAACTCCAAACCGGAGGTGGTAGATTTACCTGACACTTTTTGTAGGGAATGTAATGCCTCAGGATTTGTCAGTCCCTGCAAGGACGTGTCGACATACCAATGCTTTCACAGCTAATTAAACTCATTCCCCTAAATCGCTCAAGTTTTTAAGTGCTTTTGTTTCTTAAATATTCACCCTTGGGTGTTATTATGAATTTTGAGCTCAGCTTAAATTAGATGCTGTTTGATTTAGTGTTTCATTTGAAGAAGTACTGAAACATCACAGCACCTCAAGACATTTCTCATCATTATTCTCATAATCCGCAAATATTTACAAGCAGTGGCCTGCCTCTTTGAGGTCCGACGGACGCTAAAGTGCCCTTGAGGTCCGGTGCCAAACATTCACATCAGTGTTAACTCAGCGGTAGAGTTAACTTACTCTCACGGACACTGCATTTATTCACAATCACAAAAGATCTGCTTTAAAGCCTTTACTGGTTAAACGTTTCATTCGTGTGTTGTTATGACGAGCGCCTTTTCTGAGCACATCCAAATCGCGCTTTATAAAAAGCCATCAAACGGCGCCTGATTACTGAACTAAGTTATGTTTTATACTAATACTGTTAAAACACACAAGGTTTACATATAGACTCAGTTGGTTATGTCTAAAATGTAAGTAAACTGTTGAGAGAAATACAGATGCGTGCCTGCATATTAGATGCATGCAGGTCTTAAAGGGACAGAAATAAACATGCAGCCGACTGTCATTAAAGGGATAGTTCACCCGAAATTTTATTTCTGTCATTATTTATTCACTCACACGTGGTCCCAAACCTGTATTAAATTATTTCATGTGCTGAACACAAAATAAGATATTTTGAAGAACGTGGGTAACCAAACAGTTGTTGGTCCACATGGACTTTGATAGAAGGAAAATAATTCTTTAAAATAGCGTTTATGAAACTCATTCAGGTTTAAAACAAATTTTCAGTGAGTATATGAAGGTATAAAAAATAAAACACTAGCCTATTTTTGGGTGAATTATCCCTTAATATTAATAAAACACCAAACACAGAGAAAAATCACTCACTAGTCTACTCTTGCCTGAAAAACTGTAAAACAGTTGCTTTTATAATCAATATATATATATATATATAGTTTTATTTTTTATGTTTGTTCGGTTTCTTGAATGCTCCTGCTAAATGCACCTATTGTAGCCTACCTGAAAATAAAACACTGTTTATTTTATTTGTATATTAATGTGTATCTTTGCTCTCATTTTTTAATAACAAAGATAAAATAATGACAATGATTTTTATCTTCACCCACTTTGGCCTAATGTGTGCGTTCAAGTCATGTCAGATATATCGTATTTACGAGTTGAATGCACATGAACACCACCTCAAAGTCGTTATTATGAGTGTGAAACTCTACATTTTCTGTAAACCCCGAGTTGAGAGTCAGTGAAAACACGTGTCGGATGCAGCCAAAGACTGAAGATATACAGCATCAGTAAAGTTGTTGAAATTAATGCATTTTTTTTTTGTAATTTACAATAAAACTATATAAGTTACAAGTACAAAATATTATTTTATCATTTTAATATATAATTATTCAGTTTTCATCACCTTCATAAATGAAATAAAAACAGGAAGATGCACATTCATGAATCATTTTATAGATGTAGATTTTTTTTAAATCATTACATTGTATGTAGAAAAGTTAAATCGCCTTCTTGTTCCGACCAAATTAAATTGAACATACCCGACGTCGTAATAACGACTTGTCAGCTCATAAGAACGAACGTCCAGGAGGACTTGAACACAGTATAAATATCCACAATACTTTTTTTATATTTTGTAAGGCTTTGTCTTATGCATCAATTGATTAAGAAATATATCTATGGAAAACTGTGAAGATGTCACCTATAATATAATAATTAATACTGTGTTTTCTGTTGTAATAAATCAAATGTGAGAACATTTCAAACCCGAGAACATGAAAACCATATAAAAGCAAGATTATTCGCATAAAGCACTCACAAGGACACTTTACAAACAAAACATTTCACAAAAATAATCATGACACTGACTCATACATCCATACAACTTGCTTTTAATGCTTTGCTATCCAATAATACAGTTTCAGCATTTTAGCATTTTAGTATCATTGAGGTATCATTAGTTTTTATGCATGTTTTGAATACATTTTTATAACTGTGCATTTTCATTTAAACCTCAGATAACATTTTTGTACTTTTGCAATGTTTTTACTTATTTATTTTTTTGTTTGATTTTTAATGTCTATTTAGATTTTATTAATTTTAGTTTGTATAATAGTTTGTGAAAGAAGGAATGTTGAAGCGTACGTTGCAGCTATATACACTCACTGGCCACTTTATTAGGTACTCCTTGCTAGCACCGGTTTGGACCCCCTTTTACCCTCCACCACCAGCAGCCTGAACCGTTGAGACAAGGCAGGATGATCCATGCTTTCATGTTCTTTACACCAAATTCTGACCCTACATCTGAATGCAGCAGAAATCAACTCATCAGAAAAGGCAACGTTCTTCATTCTTCTATCGTCCAGTTTTGGTGAGTCTGTGTGAATTGTGTCCTCCGTGTGCTGTTCTTATCTGACCGGAGCGGCACCCGGTGTGGTCTTCTGCTGCTGGAGCTCATCTGCTTCAGGGTTCGATGTGTTGTGTGTTCAGAGATGTATTCTGCAGATCTTGGTTGGTTGTAACGAGTTGTTATTTGAGTTACTGTTGTCTTTCTATCATCTCTAACCAGTCTGTCCATTCTCCTCTGACCTCTGACATCAACAAGACATTTTCGTCCACACAACCGCCGCTCACTGGATATTTTCTCTTTTTCGGACCATTCTCTGTAAACCCTAGAGATGGTTGTGTGAAAATCCCAGTAGATCAGCAGTTTGTGAAATACTCAGACCAGTCCGTCTGCATCAACAACCATTCCACGTTCAGTCTCTTAAATCCCCTTTCTTCCCCCGTTCTGATGCTCGGATTGACCTTCAGCAAGTCATCTTCACCACATCTAGATGCCTAAGTTTGCGGGTTCGAGTCTCGGTCCGGCAGGGATTGTAGGGGGGGGGGGAGGGGGGGGGGGGGAGTGAATGTACAGCGCTCTCTCCACCTTCAATACCACGACTGAGGTGCCCTTGAGCAAGGCACTGAACCCCCAACTGCTCCACAGGCGCCGCAGAATAATGGCTGCCCACTGCTCTGGGTGTGTGTTCACAGTGTGTGAGTTCACTGCTGTGTGTGTGTGAGTGTGTGTGTGTGAGTGTGTGTGTGTGGTGTGTGTGAGTGTGCACTTGGATGGATAAATGTAGAGTATGAATTCCGAGTATGGGTCACCATACTTGGCTGTATGTCACTTTCACTTCACTAAATGCATAGAGCTTCTGCCATGTGATTAGCAATTGTGTTACCAAGCAATTGAACCGGTGTACCTAATAAAGTGGCCGTGTGTGTGTGTGTGCGTATATATATATATATATATATGTGTGTATGTTAAGTTTATTTTATTTTAAGCACTTCAAGTTCTTTATGGTTTTACTTTTAGTTAACTATCTGTTATAAAGTTTTTTATAGCGTGCAAATTGCAAATAGCTTGCTAATTGATTACAAATCATTAAATCCACTTGAAATCTTTACAATTATTCCTTAAGCACAACATCCTCCAACAGATCTGAACGTGTTTGCCCCTCAGAAATGTGAATAATTTAGCAGCTCCCCATAAGGCTCAACTTGTCACAGCTTAAACCGCCTTAAAAATAGATCCAATTTGTGGTCCGGTTTTAGACACGGCGCGATGATAATAGGCGTCCACACTTCAGATGAAAAGGACAACAGATGTCAGTGTCAGAGATTGGATGGTGCTTTTCACTGAACCCGTGACAAACCGTGTTTCGTCTCCCTTCAAACGCATTTGTTTTCATTTCAATCCTCTCAGATTTGGCCTCTTGTCAGAATTCGGCCTTGTTTTATTCATGACCCACTACTTTGCATCTCAGCGCTAGAGAATTGCCACTGGATGCAAATTTGACACCATGCATGTTTTTTTCACCTAAAAGAGAAATAGATATTAGCGTATGTATTTTTTTTGTGTGTTTTGATTATATCGTTGGCTTTGTATGTTGGATACATTTTAATGAATGTATAAATCATCAAAAGTTAATACTTCAGTGTGAAAAAAAACCTGCAACTTACTGTCAATCTCTTAACATGCCTTAAAAAGAAGCACAGTTTTGCTGTCTCAAGCCTCAGACGTGCATCTTAAAATACCCCCCATGTAGGCAGCTCGCTAGGTTTTGGAACAGAGCCGAAAAAATTGTCTATGTATACCAGGAACAGTGTAAATTAATCTTTTATTTCATTTTCTCTACATCATGCGTTTACAATGAGATGTACCATTGGACCTCCTCCATTTTGCGTCAAAGTATGTCACTTTTTAAGTCAGTTTCATGTATACAAGCCAGACATTTTACACAAAGATGACAAAAAAAAACAAAAAAAAGTTATTAACAAAGAAGAAACACATGCCGCAAACTCTCCTCTATAAAAGCCCTTTCACATGATTCGCGTTTGGTTCCCCGATGCATCTAAATTAATGTGGCAAAGCATCAAACTACAGCATTAAACTGCGTCCTGAGGAGGTGCAATACGATTTCAACAGCAAGTATTTTTTCTGTCCTCAGTGAATGTAAAAAACAATCACAAGCATTATAGATCAAGTTCATTTGATGAAGAAATACAATGCAGAAAGTGAAACCAACTGATCAAGAAAATGTCCAGAAATTTGCGTTTGGTTTGGACAAAACCTCACATTTACATGTTAAAGATGTTAACCTGGTTAGGACGCACATTGTGTGGTCAAGCAATCTTACCACTTGATTTTGACCTTTCTAAACAACAACTAACTATTTCCCAAAGATATGCATCCCAAGTGAAAATCAAAACAAGATTGAAATGTGCATATCTGGTTCTGGAACGTCAAATGCATATCATGACATTCAGAGAAAAAGTTAGATGTGTCTTTATTTGATTCTCCAATGTATCTAAGCAAACGGCAGGATTTTGGTTCTATTATAAGAATATTATATTCTATTCACACTTTTTTGCAACCTTGTCAAACCGCACTTCAGCGACAATTTGCAATGCTTTTCACTTGAAGCCAAATATCGCACAGCATTGAAGTTGTGACACGAATCATGTGAAAAGGCCTTAAGAAAACACATCACGTAACAATGCCACTCGAAAAGACCTCCAGTAAGTTGTAACTTAATTAGTTCCCCATATCTTTGTGGCAGTAAAGACATATCCCATTTGAGGCCATGTAGACTCGAGTTAGGCGAGACCGAACAAAATGTTTCAAAGCAAATTTATCGGTAGCTGGAAGAATGAGAGACAAGTATTTCAGGCACTTAGAAAATCTCTCCCCCCCGTGTCCTTGGCTACAGCGTGCTTCACTGTGGAGTCCGCATTGAGAAACGCTTTCTTTCCCAGAACAATACAGCGTGTAGAACAACCGCAGTTAGACGAGGCAAAAGACTAGATAAGTACATTCAAACACGATTCTTTAAAGGGATTTCAGGTACCTTCCTATGCAAATGAAAGCACTTTATCTACAGTGAAGTTGGGTTCTTCTAAAGTTCTCCTAATGTTTCTGATGAACCGATGTTGAAGCCACGATCAAACGTCATTATATAACGGCACCAACCTTGGAATTGAATTACCGTTTAAAAAGTAGTTTTTTTTTTGTTTAAAGCACTTCACTGGATACACAATGATGAAGTTACAATAAAGAAACAACACTCATTCCACTCACAAAACTACCATAGTATTTCCAATTTGTGGATATGGTACTAATAATATTCTGATGGCAATTTTATCCCAAATAATCAATGCTTTACATTTTACATTGAGTCCTCCAATCTTGAATATATGGTTGCATACCATATTGGTTTAGATACAACCATGGTACTGAAAACTAACACAGTATTTCCAATTTGTGCACATGGTATCATGGTACTGCCATGGTATTAAAAACTGCTGTACCATACTATTTCCACTTTTTGGACATTTAAGGATACTAACATTCTCTGATTGCCATTTTCTCCCCAATGATCAATGCTTTACATTGTGTCCCTCAACCTTGAATATATATGGTGCATCCATAAAACTGCCATGTTTTCTGGACACTACTATGGTATCAAAAAATACAATAGTATTACCAATTTGTGGACATGGTACTAATGTATTCTGATTGGCAGTATTTTTCCCATGATCAGCTCTTTAAATTTTACATTTGGTTCCCAAATATTGAATATAAATGATGTTTTTTGGATACAACTGCAGTATTTCCAATTTATGCACATGGTACAAATTTATTCTGATTAGCAAATTTTTTTCCCCCTATGATCAATGCTTTACATTTATCCCTCAATCTTGAATATTTATGGTTGCATCCATAAAACTGCCATGTTTTTCTGGACACTACTATGGTATCAAAAAATACAATTGTATTACCAATTTGTGGACATGGTACTAATGTATTCTGATTGGCAGTATTTTTCCCAATGATCAGCTCTTTAAATTTTACATTTGGTTCCCAAATATTGAATATAAATGATGTTTTTTGGATACAACTGCAGTATTTCCAATTTATGCACATGGTACAAATTTATTCTGATTAGCAATTTTTTTTCCCCCAATGATCAATGCTTTACATTTAGTCCCCCAATCTTGAATAAATATGGTCGCATGATCACATCCATAATACTTCCATGTTTTTGGCCGCTAGTATGGTATCAAAAACTACAATAGTAGTTATAATTTGTGACCGGGTACTAATATTCAGATATTTTTTCCCAATGATCAATGCTTTACATTTTACATTCTGTCCACAATCTTGAATATATATATATACACATGTGTATATACATGTATGTATGTATATATAAAGCTCTTTCCAAAACGCTATAAATCCATTTTAATAGTTTTCATGAAAATGACATTTTTTTTACCTAGACCCATACATTTAGTTAATATTCAATTTATCATGTTAAAATGGTCTGTTGGCTCAGTCTGAACATGTTAAACAATGATTGTTAAACCCCCCGGGTCCGCACCATCACACCGAGCGGGTCTCGAACCCGGGTTTCCGTGCGGGAGGCGGCGCTCTAACAAGGAACGCCAAAGGCTACAGCTTTTAGCATCAGTCGCTAGAGCGCCTCTTTGTGAGGTCAGGAGAGTGAGGTACATTTTACAAGGAAATATAGCGATTTGGCATGAAACATTGATGGAGCAGTGAATAGGTTCAGTACACCGCAAAATGACATGACAAACTCATTTTTTTTTTTATTTGGCGTTTATCGCGTTTTGGAAAAGAACTCTTCATATGTATATATACATACACACACACACACACACACACACACATTCTTCATACCACTAACATGGTATTACATTCTATCATAGCATTTCCAATTTGTGGACATGATACTAATATATTTGGATTGACTATATTTTTCCCAATGATCAATGCTTTAAATTTAACATTTTTTTCCCCAATTTTGAATATTAAATTATTGCATCATTATAAAACCATGTTTTTTGGACACAACCATGGACATTACTATAGTATTTCCAATTTTGTGGACCTGGTACTAACATATTCTGAATGCCATTTTCCCCCAATGAGCAATGTTTTAAATTTTACATTTGATTCCACAATTTTGAATAGAAGTACATGGTTGCATCCATCATAATACCATTTGTTTTGGACGCCACCACAGTACTAACAGCTTTGGACATGGTAATCATGAAAATACCACAGTATCTTTGGATCAAGTCAATGCAATGATACATGAAAGCCATCTGAAACTTACTATATCATGATACCACTACAATCCCGTTTTCATAAGGACTCTGATTTCTTCCAGAACTTGTTCCCAGCATCCTGTTTTACATTCTCCTGCCGTCTTTCTATTCTCTAGCACTCCCCAGGGCTTTGCTTTGCTGGACTCGGCAGTCAGCCATAAGAATGTGGCCAGTAACAGAGTGACAGCTGTAATTTTCTGCTCCCGACCGGCCTGAATTACTGTACACACACAATAATATCACTGAGCACCAATGGCCCTACCGCCACAGCGCAAGGGAAGCTGAAGTTCCTCATCCAGGGTGTATATTTTATGTCCAGGATGTCAAATGTTAAGCAAGAGTTTGATTTCAGGGATGGAACCTTACGTTTACATCTCATAGATTACACATGACTAACACAGGGCCTCTTTTTACGCACGGTGAGTTACGACATCGACAAAGAGCCTCACAAGTAACGTTACCCACAGAAGACTTGGATGAAGGTATCAACTACGTTCCTCAACTATGGTTCTGAGAATCACGTGACAAGCACCACACCAGCACTGCTGTGCTCTACGACTCAACGATTCACGATTGAATGTGCAGGCGTTTTAACACGAAATCAAAACGAAAACCTAAAAATGCACAGGATCACAATAATAGTTTTAGAACGTTGGAAGAAATGTACCGTAGTTTCACTAATAAAGGGTACGGCATGCCTTTTAAAGGTCGTAAAATGATTCGCAATTGTAGCTAATGTGCACATGCCTGGATTATAATTTGTCTTACAAAATTTGGTAGCATCAAAACATCGTAGGGTTTTACAAATCATTGGAGTCTATCAACATTTGCACCTGAGATTTGATTTCTCAAATACCTGTACTGTTCATTAGCGACGCTTAATGATTGACGATCTGTTCCGACTGACTAGTTAAAATAGAAAATTACTCGTCTCAATGTGCCTGAAAACAAGTTCTCGCTCTAAATGTGGGATTGACCACGTTTTAAGGACAACTTTGCGATTGTTTTAATGCCACATGGACGTCGCGTTTAAAAGACTCTCTCGCTCTTTCGGAAGGACAAAGGGTTGGAAGTGTATCACAAATTGTTCTAAATACATACTCAGAAACAGGAAAGCACATTGGAAAAAGAGAAACAGGTGTAGTACGCTAGACGACATTTACGATTCGCGTCAGATTAATCAACATCTCTCGTTAAAGGCCCATTCATTCTAAGAACGATAACTATTACAATAACTTCCGCATCTCTTATAGTTATCGTTTATCATTCTTGATGCGAATAAGCCTTTAGTCTCTGGGATCGTACAATCGCCGTAACATCACATGACCGTGCTTATGTCCTCCAGTTCATCCGGATTCTTGGGCTTGCTGGGAAGTGATTTCAGGTACTCAAGATGTCGTCTCGCATCTTCCTGGTTCTGCCGTACATAGTACACAACGTAAGAGATAACCATCGCAAACCAGCCAAACATGGTCACCAACATGGCGTAGTCGGTGGTCCGCTTGCCAGGTTGCACAAGTCCGCGTCCACAGCCAGGAACGGCTGGCCCTCCTGGTCCCTCAACTCTGAACTACGGCACAACACGCGCGTGGCAGCCTCATGGTTGTGCGCCATACCGCCCAGCGCCTGCTGCAGGCGCAGTCGCAATGCCAAGGGTTGTTGTCCACCATCACACGTGCCTTCAGCCGTGCGAACGCATCCTTGTGCACGCTAGTAATCCGGTTGTGGGAAAGGTCCAGCACTTCAGAGAGCCCTCCAATCCGATAAATGCCCCCTCGCCGAGGGTTTCCACAGCATTATGGGAGAGATTGAGCCTCCGAAGCATCCTCAAGCCATGAAATATGCGATCGGGCACCAGGGATATGTGGTTTCGGTCCAGCTGCAGCAGCGGGTGTCCAGCGGGACGTCGGGCGGGATCTCCTTCAAGCGTGACAGACTACAGGTGACATTGAGGCCGTGCGGAGGCTTTCAGACCGCTGGCAGGTGCAACCCTTGGACAGGTGCTGGCAGACGGAAAGCACAGGACCATGAGCACCAGGCTCTGCAGCAGCAGACACATGGGGATGGAGCGGAAAGCCACAGGTCCAACGGCGTCATGCTGACAGGCGGTCAACATACTCGACGCCTGGGGCCGTTCACGGGAGCCCCATAGCGGGACCGTGTCGTCATCAAGAGCTGTGGGTCTCGTCAACTCTCATAGTCTGTTTGAGCCTGCGGAGGAAGAAGACACTGTGAATACATACACTAACAAGTCGACGAGCTAATTTATGGGTGGGAATGACACTCTCTCCTCCATCACCTCTCGAAGAGAATGTGCCACTGAACACAGGGAACATACAGACCTCAGAGAGGCTTGTCAGAAAAACTGACATCAGTGTAACACTAAGCTCTATGTGGCTTAATAAAGTCTAACAAAAATCTACTGACAGCTCTGTCAATGGATAATCCATGTACATTTTCCATTTTTATGTTTTAGTGAATTCTGAGTAAATATAGGCCCTACTGAAAACCGTTCCAGTGGCTCAGTGGTAGAGCATTGCGTTAGTAGTGCTAAAGGTTGTGGGTTCAATTCCCAGGGAACACACATACTGATAAAATAAAACAATTATAGCCTGAATCGCTTTGAATAAAAGCATCTGCTAAATGCGTAAATGTACGAAACATTTCTTATTATGAACAAAGTTGAAAACAGTTTTGCTTACACATGAATGATACATGTCTTTCAGGATTTTTTATTAATAGAAAGTTAAAATGAATAAGAATTTATTTGAAATATAAATCTTTTTTAACATTTCAAATTCTTTAGTGTCACTTTTGATCATTTAATGGGTCTTTACTGAAATAAATCTTAATTTATTTAACCACACACACACACACACACACACACACACTTGGCATATATTATAATATTATATAAAATCAGCATTATATTGGTCACCCTGTAAACACTGGGCATTGACAACCCATATTGTTCAATGACTAGTATATTACAATAATTGTTTTATTAAAACCGAATTCATGTATGATTTGACAAACAGCACATATATGCAGACAGAATGACTACAGTGACATAACAGAACATAAATAATGATTTGTGCATTTAGTAATCATCACTAATTTTTTTTTACTTTTTATTAAACTACATGCATGCAAAAAAAATCACAAATTCAGACTGTTTTTAGATGCATTTAGTGTCAAATTAATACCCTTGTTGTCTGATAGATATTCCTTTGATTGTAAAAATAAATTACATAATTGATAGTTATATATATAATATATATATATAAGTTCCCTCCATAAATATCTTGCATGTACTGTTGTTATCTAAGGATACTTTACAGCCAATCAGGCATTATTGCAGAATAAACCCCCTCAGATTAACACAAGACCCACCACTGATCACCCCGTCAGGGTTTATTTATTCAACAAAAATATTTTTACAAGCAAACAACTTCAATCTCAGACAGCTTGACTGCAGTTTAACTACTTTAAATTAAGCAACTAGTCAGGCAAGCTAAGCAGCACTCATTGAGACATTACAGAAACGCAGTTAAGGTCACCGAACATAAACCGGTTGTATTTCGGGCAGGGAGGGAGAGCTATAATTAACACACAGTAACACGCGGCACATACAGTACATGACACCAATCACGGATTGATGTAAACAACTGAAAGGTGAGAGAGAAAAGCAGCTGGAAGTCAGTGTCACTGCACATTTCTGAGCGCACTGCATTTAGCGCACCGAAATATCAGCGGACTGATTTGCATAGCAAAAACATGCTGTTTACAGAGGCATGCACATCTGGACCTTTTGTTTGCA